>CM051274.1:48358126-48380626 GCA_027921565.1 Artemia sinica | reverse complement strand
ATGTGGCTAAACACAGAAATGATGAAGAACACTTGTAACTAAAGTGTAAAAAATGAAGAAGAGGAGCCATGACAATGTATATATATGTGGCTAAACACAGAAATAATGAAGAACACTTGTAACTAAAGTGTAAAAAATGAAGAAGAGGAGCCATGACAATGTATATATATGTGGCTAAACACAGAAATGATGAAGAACACTTGTAACTAAAGTGTAAAAAATGAAGAAGAGGAGCCATGACAATGTATATATATGTGGCTAGTGTAACAGGAGGTGTTTCCGAGTGTGGCGGAACTCACGTAGAACAGAAAGCCTGATACGCGTGGAAAAAATATTTGGTTCCTTGAGAAAACCTTTAAATTCCTTTGCATAATGCGGAATACCTTTCTAATACGGAAAAGAAAACTCAGGGAAACTAAGGTTCAAGGTTTTCACAATGCGAAGAACCCTTAAGGTAAATCAAAAGCTACGCAAATATTACATTCCCATAAACGGTCTTGATTTTCAAACTCCATCGAACAAAAACATCTGCTCCCGGCCCGGTCTGCGTATTGTTTAGTTTCCCTCGAAAGACCAAAGAGGACTCGTCCATTTTTTTCCTCCCTTATTATTATCAGTTGGTCTCATATGGCGTCTGGAGCATCAACATCCCCTAGCAACTCACAATATTGTCGAATTTGATGATTACGTCATCGTGTGTGAAAAATCCGACATTCCTGCCCGATATTCCGGACGTACCTGAGGAAGACGATAATGGCGAAGACCAGGCCGGAGATCCAGGAGTAACAACCAGCATTGCCAAAGCGGAATCATTGTAGAGTATTTTTGGGGGTTGATTTAACTACTAAAGCAAACGTTTGACCCACAAAACTTATCCGGCATATGAAAAGGAGTTTGAAATCTAAGTTTACCCGATCAGGCCCAGATTCTTATCACCTCTATCTTAGGGCCCTCCTCCACAGTTTAGCGAAGGAAGAACAGAGGAGGGTTATATACAAAATATTCAGGCGAAAAAAAAAAGAATTTCATTGGAAGTTCATCTCACCGCGCTGCCAACGCGGTGAAATTGCACCGTTTTTGGTAGAGTTTAGATGTCCTTCTAGAATGCGGAACAATTAGAAATCTGTTGGAACAATCAAATTTTCTGCTACATTTTGGTTTTACTTGCCCTTTATAGACTCGGATATTAGTGAAAGTTTTACTTTATCGTAAATTTTTCTTCTTGGTATGGCAAATTTTTTAACATGGTGTTCAGATGGTACAAATTAACCTCTTGCAATACAATTTTGGTGAGAGAACTGGTACAGTTTATTTCAAAGCATGGGCAACGCTAGTTACAACTCTATCTGAAGATGTTCTTCTGTTACATGACCTTTTTTTTATTTTTATTTTTTTTATTTTTTTATTTTATTTTTATTTTATATTTTATTTTCATTTTTATTTTAGTTTTATTTTTTTATTTTTTTTACATTTTATTATCTTTTATTTT
The DNA here is from genome assembly GCA_027921565.1 of Artemia sinica. NCBI lineage: Eukaryota > Metazoa > Arthropoda > Branchiopoda > Anostraca > Artemiidae > Artemia > Artemia sinica. The sequence continues at coordinate 48,379,137 of CM051274.1, read as the reverse complement.
TTTTATTTATTTAACATACACTCGGCCAAAACATGGTATCTTTTAGTCGATCAATTAGTTATAATCAAATTAGTTATAATCAATAATCAATAATCAAATTAGTTATAATCAATTAGTATAATCAAATTAGTATAATCAAATAATCAAATTAGTTATAATCAATAATCAAATTACGGTCAGCACAACTGAGATCTGTCAACGAGCACAAAAGTTACGAGCACATCTATCAAAATTACGAATAGTAAGAATTACGAATTGTTAAAAGCATGAACAAAACTCGGCAAAAGCTCGAGAAAAACGCTGTGACCTGGTTTATAAGTAGATTTTAATATACGAAATAATAGTAAATAAATATACAGGTAATATATATATATATATATATATATATATATATATATATATATATATAAAAAATATATATATATATATATATATATATATATTATATATATATATATATATATATATATATATATATATATATATATATATATATATATATATATATATATATATATATATATATATATATATATATATATATATATATATATATATATATTATATATATATATATATATATATATATATATATATATGAAGTTTCAAGCTTTTTTGTGATCTTTCGAGCATATATACATATATTTGGCCTGCTCTACATATATTTCACCTGGCCTAAGGGCCAAACTTATGTGAACATATAATTACATAGTAATTATTACATTTTGGTAGTGAATGATTCTGTTAGTTGTACCCCTAATAAACCCCAGCTGCAGGACACCCTTGCAACCCAATTTAAGCATAAATCTCTTGATGTCAACAGAATATTGTCAATCAAGTTTCCTGGATTTAAAAGTGCAGTTCTGGAGCATTTTTAAATACCTTACGTGCATATTCATTAACTTGTTTATGGTAAGAAATCATAATACCGCAACTCTTTTAAGACAATTTTTCTACCGGTTTTACAGATTCAAAAATTTTTTCGCAAATTACTTCCCTTTTCACGTTCTTACCATTTTAACAAAATCATTTACCCTTCTTACCCTTCTCACTGCCTAAAAGGTACTGAACTTTACTTACCCCTCCGGCACAGGAACTTTCTTTTGCGCTTTGGGTGCCACAGGGTTGAGGTCTCCGCTGAAAAGTGACGCCAGAAAATCCAAAGTGGAATCCAATTCCCCAGCATCATAAGATCTCTCTAGTTGTTTACAAAGGACTAGATTGGCACTGGTCCTTTCTTGAATATCAATATCGCCACTGCTTGACCAGGCAGAAAAACGATCCATCAAATAAGAATTTAGCTAAAACAAGAGACAAAAACAATTATGAAAATTTTACTTTTAAATTTTTACGTTCAAGGTGGATTCGTAGATACAAGGTGAGTAGCAGCTGAGTGTAACGTCTGTAACGTCTTGTAACGTCTGTGATTACGCTTGTAAACGTAAAATTTGTCATTTTTACTTTTTATCTTAGAGCAGTGGCGGATCCAGGGGGAGCGCGCCCGCTCTAAGAGTGTAATTTATTTAACTAACGCAAGTTTGCGTTAATTTAACTTGCTCCTAACGAAGTTTATATGGAGATATTAAGGTTTATAAGGAGATATTAAGTTTATCGGATCAACCTATTTTGCACCCCACCCCCCCCAAAAAAAAAGTCCTGGATCCGCCCTCGTCTTAGAGGGAGGGGCCAGTGTTCCTACAAGAGGGGGGTTTGGTGTTCCTAGACAGGAAGGGGGTGAAAGACGAGAGCTGAGATTTTTTTTGCTCGATATCTCTACACCCGGCAAATGGATATTTGCCAGCTATTTGGGTTGTTACTCTACACCAAAAACTTGAATACAGCTGGAATAAAAAACAAAGAAAATTATAACTATTCATTTTTCAATGTATGCATATTAAGTAGAATCCTAGATATAAGTTACCATGCAAATACTCTCACTTGCGGCTTCTCAAGTAATTACAATTGATTATACGCTTCACTGTAAATGTATAAGTCACCAGTTTAACTTTTTATCTGAGAGGGAGGGGGCCAGTGTTCCTAAATAGGGGTAGGGGTGGAAGGCGGGAGCTGCGAGAGCCTCTACTCTCGGAAAATAGATGATTGTCAGCTATCTGGGTTATCATTCTACACCAAAAAACTTGAATACAAATAAATAAAAAACTAAGACAATTATGATTATTCATTTTTCAATTTATTCGATTATTTTTTTCATTTTTCAATTTACTAGATATTTTCAATTTTTCAATTTATTATATCTCTAGATACATGCTGCTATGCAAATTCTCTCATTTGCGGCATTTCAATTAATAAACAAATAAATACGCTTTACTACAAATCTACTTTGCTTAATATAAGCTTAATAATACAGTAGTAAACGTAGTCATCTTTGTAGTCACTGTTACTACGTTACTAGAATACAAATTCTCTAGATACACCTTTAGATACAAATTCTTATCTGAGCCCCCCCCCCCCCTGAATTTGTCCAGAGGTTGTTCCTAGAGAGAGGGTTGGAAGGTGAGAGCTAAGTTTCATTATTTACTTGATACCCCTATTCCTGAAATTATAATATTGAATTTTTTTTATACTGTAAATAGAAAAAAAAATGTCTGTAATATAATTTGTTTTAAATAAAAGGCAAAGGATACAATCTGATAAAATATGAATCGACGCTAAACCGGAGACGTAAAATTTGTCAGTTATATGAAGGAGCCAATTCCCTTTTTGTATTTGAAGGTCTGTATTCCTAGAGACAGGGGTGGTGGTAGAAGATTGAAGGTAGCATTTTTTATTTTTTTTATTTTACGTGACACCCCTGGGCCTGGAAAACGGATATTTACAAGGTATCTGGGTAGTTATTCTACACCGAAAAAAGACAGACTCTTGGGTCCAAGTCTGTCCAAGGCATGAGTGTACTTTTGATTTGTTCAGCTGAGAGGCATCGTTCGACAAAACAAACTATATCATTAGAAACTACGAATACTACTACTAATAACTCACTGCAGCAACAAGCCGCCACAGGCCAACGCAGCAACGTACTCTCCTCCTTCATCTTAGTCTTTTCAAATCCTCCCTCCTTACACCCTCCCAGGAAGTTCCCATTCCACTTAAATCTTTCTTCACGACATCCTCCCACCCCAAACACGGACGACCTTCTTTCCGTTTAGCCCTTGACGGTTGGCCAAAAAGGACGATCTTCAGCAATCTGTCATTCTTCATTCACATAACGTGCCTTAGCCATCTCAACCTTTCTCTCATTATAGCCCTACAAAACGGGATTGAACCACACTTTTCGTACAGCCTACAATTAAAACCTTTTGGTCTCAACTGGCGTAATGTTGCCAAAACGGATTTTGCTTAGTGTTTTTTTTTTATTTATTCATACTAGCGCCACTTTCAACATATTGTTCACTACAGTTCAACATACTGTACTGAAAACATACCATGAAACGCCAAACACCAGATGGCGTTAGTGGTTTTTTTTTGTTTATTGGCACTAGCGCCACTTTAAATATATTGTAAGTTACTCAAACTCTGAAATAATTCAGACAAAAATCACTGAAGCAAATATAAGGAAATATTGCTTCTTCATATTTTTGACTTCATAATCTATGAATACTAAAATAGTATATTGACAAACACCATTTTTCTTATTTGTTGAAATGTATTCGTACCATCCAATTATATAAAACCTATTCGACATCAAGAAATACTAGCTTCAAAGGAATTTTTTAAAATTTTGTTTCAAATAAAGAAATAATATTAACATTGTTAAACTTAACAAGACGAAGAATGGTCAAGTGACCACAGGCATACAGCTTAGACAATATCATTAAATATAATGAAGGGTCTCAATAGTCTAAATTAACCAAATTCACATAGATAAACTCACTAAAAAGATGGACATAAAAGTTAACAAGAAAATGAATAAGGACAGGAAAGTCCTTAATATGAAAGAAAGTCGAGAGACACACGAAAAATGAAGAGAAATATTAGGCTAGTTGATTTTTTTTTTTTTTTTTTTTTTTCACTGAGAAATGATAAAAGCCGAGGTAATTTTTTCTCTTTTCGTACACATTTTTTTCCACTGAGAAAAAAATTAATTTTCAGCTAATTTTTAGATTTTATCCCTAAATAATTTTCGTAATTGTTTATTTTTTTTTTTAGATTTAAGCCTAAATTAGCCAAATTCAAATAGATAAATCAACTCATCAAAAAGACAGAGACATAAAAATTAAAAGATAATGAATAAGGATAGTCCTTAAGATGAAGGAAAGTCGTGAAACATTCAAAAAGTGAGGAGAAATATTAGGCTAACTGATCTTTTTTTCCACTGAGAAATGAAAAAAATCAACGAGGTATTTTTTTCTTTCTTTTTTCGTAAATAATTTTTTTTTACTGTGAATAAAAATAAATTTTTGGCTTTCATTTTTAGATTCCACCACCTTTTCCCTTTATATTGCAAGCAGGTAGCTCAACTTTGATTTACCCGATTTTATTTTTGGGTTTCTTGGATAATTTTTATTAATGTAAGTAAAGAAAGGTAAATCTTTATTACTACTAATACTAACAACTCACCGCAGCACCAAGCCGCCAGAGGCCAACACAGCTACGCACGCTCCTCCTCCTTCCCAATCTATTTAAAGCCTCCCTTTTTACATCCCCCCCCACGAAGTTCCCATTTCCTTGAAATCTTTCTTTATGACGTCCTCCCACCCCAGATGAGGACAACCTGCTTTCCGTTTAGCAGTAGACGGTTGGCCAAAAAGGACAATCTTTGGCAATCTGCCATCCTTCATCCGCACAACGTGCCCTAGCCATCTCAACCTTTCTTTCATTATAGCCCTAGAGAGCGGTATTGAACCACATTTTTTACAGCCTATTGTTTGAAATATGGTCAGTCAGCCGGGTATCCAGAACAATCCTTAAGCAATTTCTCTGGAAAACATCTAGCAAATCTTCATCCGCTTTTCGGAGCGCCCATGCTTCAGAGCCATATTTGACCACTGTCATCACTGTAGCTTCTAATATTCTAGTCTTGGTTTGCAGACTTCTATTCTTCCAAACTTTTTTAAATGTGAAAAAAACACCCTGAGCCTTGGCTATTCTACTTTTAACATCTTCACTGTTCCCACCGTCTTTACTAATAATACTACCAAGGTAATTGAAGCTGCCCACCTGATTAATCTTTTCATTACCCAACGTCACCGTTTCATCTTAATACAACAGTTATAATAAAATTTCAACTTTAGCCAACAGAGGGCGGAGATCGGTGTGCCAATTTAATACATTGAACATAAAGATAAAATTAATACCTCAAAGTAATACATCTTCAGACAAATATAACAACAGAACAAGAAAACAAGCAGCAAAAAAAAGTATTTTCTGGCCCTTTAATTTTCTGGCTATGAAGGTCTTTTATTTACCTTTCTTCGTATGTTCTTTAGCACTTAAATGACTTGTCAAAAATTTGTACTCGCCAGACTTGTACACGATTTTTTTGGCGAAGGGGGGGGGGGAATAATAAGTAAAAATTATGTAATATTTCGAATAAGAAAGGCTTAGAAACTAAAAATAAGAATTAGAACTTTGAAGGGGGAGGGGCTTCAAAGCTCCCCTTTCATACCACCTCTACTTGGAATATGAAATGCTTTTGCTTGATTTATTTTTCTCATAATCAAAGCTTTAAATACTATATTTAAAAGGAAAATTCAAAAATGTCTACAGAAAAACCGCCCTTTCCTAACCCATTGGATGGCTGAAAATTGACCTCGTTGGCCTTTGCCCTTCAAGTTTTTTTGTGACTTTTTTTATTTATATTAATTTTATCTCTATATTTATCATTTTATAATTATATTTTATTATTAATTATTTATTATTATTATTGTTTTTTATTATTTTATTTTTACTTTATTTCCTATTTTCAACCTAACTTTTTTGTGAATTTTATCTTTATATTATTATTTTATAATTCTATTTTATTATTAATTATTCTATTATTATTATTATTTTATTTTTATATTATGTTTATTTTTATTTTATTTACTACTTTTAAGCTAAAGATCGAAAGATTGGAGTTTTTATTTCACATAAGCTCCTCATTATGGTTCCAAATATACACTTAATTAAAATTAAAGTTCTGGAAGGATCTAAATAATATTTGATGCAATTATATTTTTTTTTACACACCCCCCACCCCCACTTTCCTTTTAGATAACTAACTGATTCCATAAAGTGTTAGCTGCGTGAAGCCAAAATTTGGGCAAAAATCCACAGATAATATAATAAGACACATATGTAATTGATTAAATATTACAATATATTACAGCAAATATATAAAAAATAATATAATTTGAATTATATAATATAAAAAATAAAGACATTAAGACACAAATCTTAAACGAATTCTATATTAAGAAATTCTTGATTACTAAATTACATTTAGGCACTTAACTGAACTCAAAATTCGGAATAATATTTATTTAGATTATATATTACAATATATTACAGCAAATATATAAAAAATAATATAATTTGAATTATATAATATAAAAAAATAAAGACATTAAGACACAAATCTTAAACGAATTCTATATTAAGAAATTCTTGATTACTAAATTACATTTAGGCACTTAACTGAACTCAAAATTCGGAATAATATTTATTTAGATTATATATTACAATATATTACAGCAAATATATAAAAAATAATATAATTTGAATTATATAATATAAAAAATAAAGACATTAAGACACAAATCTTAAACGAATTCTATATTAAGAAATTCTTGATTACTAAATTACATTTAGGCACTTAACTGAACTCAAAATTCGGACAATTTTTGGAGGTGCCCACCTCACCTGCTCAGAGTCTCAGGCAAGTGACCCTAAACTTGAAAAAGTGGAAATTGGCTCAGATTGCTAAACTGGGCTGAGACAATGAATAGATACTATTGGGAAAGTGATTGGAGACGCTGGGCATCCGTGAACAAGTGCTAAATTGAGAGAGGAATTTGGGACAATATTCGGAGGCGCCCACCCACCCAGAGTCTCAGGCAAATGACCCAAAAATTTAAAAAATTTGTGGCAAATTCAAATTTTTTTTCAGAATGTGAGGCTAAGCTTAGGCAACGAATAGGTACTATTTGAAAGATAAAGATGGCTTCAAACGATTGTTTGCCTGTTATTTCAAGCAAATTTATGGTCCTATGTCAATTTTAAATTCTTCTTAAGACCATAGGCAGGTGTGCCTTGTTTGCCTCTTTTTGAATTCTTCCAAAAATAATCTAAATAATATTTTTAGACCAATAATGTATTTTAGAAAATTACATATATTTTGAGATAAATAATTTATACAACAGACAAATAATAACACACCGAAACAGAAACAAATATTTGTAACAAGTATTATAAAATACTATCAGCTATAAATTAATTTGTAAGTCTGACACTATTTATATTATATGTATAATAGAATAGAATTTATTTGCGCTAAAAGCCCAAAGGCCATGGCAAAAAATATAAACAAAGAACCATTACAAAGAAATTGCACATAACCTAACATAATCCTTCAGAAATCTACTTCTATGATTCATCGCGAGACGAAGGAATCGTGCCAAGCTTCTGATACCCATAAAACACTCATCCGCACACACTCTCACCAACCACTCAAAATCATAAACCCCCGTACCAAACACTTCCAGTCTACAATCACTCAGCTCCTCACATTCACACATCAAGTGATACACGCTCTCATCTAAACCTCCACACATAGGACAAAAAATAAGGACCAGCCTTTGACTTTTCCCTCCCGATAAACTTTCTTCTTTATATTACCCATATACACCATTCACTTTTTTACACCATTCAACCTATTTACACCATTACCCATATACACCATTCACTTTTTTACACCATTCAACCATACACCACTTTTTTACACCATTCAACGTGAAATCCAGTCAATGGAGTAAAACTTGACTCCCATTTAAAACTAAGCTTTACTCTGCTTCCTTTTGTTAGTACAGTAAACACAAGCTAAGTCACTTACCTGTCTAACTTCCTCAAAATCTTCTGTTCCTCGTGCAGTTACCAGCATATGCGAGTAAAGTTTGAGGGCATTATGGGCAAATACTGATTGTATATGCCCGGGGAAGCTGCTGACTTTAGGGGATAGCATTGCTTTGAGGAATAGCCTTTTGATTGGGAACATACCTGAAAACATACATGAAGTTTGATTACGGAATAGGAAGTTGGCATATATCCAATATTTTATGAGTTTATGAGGTTAGGTGATATAATAAGGATATACTGTTGATTTTAGCCTCTCAGTGATAATTCAAGGAAGTGGGAGATCAGTGATTATAAAATTATTAATTATTGTTTATTTTTATATATTAATTATTATTTTATATATTATATATTATAATTATTTTATATATTAATTATTAAATTTTAGAAAGGTGTATTTAGGTAGAAAAAGTGGGAGATAGATTATTAAATTGTTTATTATTAAGTTATCAATTATTATTTATTTGTATATGTTAATTATTATGTTATATATTATATATTAATATTATTTTATATATTAATATATTAATTATGAAATTTAAAAAGGTGAATTTAGGTAGAAAAGTGGGAGATTAGTGATTATTAAATTTTTAATTATTAAATTATTAATTATTATTTATTTTTATATATTAATTATTATTTTATATATTATACATTATAGTTATTTTGTATATTATTATATTAATTATTAAATTTAGAAAGGTGGATTTTTTTTTCTTATCCGCCTCTCCTATATAAGTAACTTTAAACCCTTTGTCCTATAGATCTATTTTAAATTAGGTTTAACGAACCTAACAAATAGAGGTTATTAGGTTAACAAACGGATATATTAAAGAGAATCGCTGTACTAATGAAAAAATTGCTAGCGTGCAGCATAAGATGCTAGCATGCAGCAGCCAGTGTGCTAGCGTGTTTTGCAGCCAGTCTGCCAGTGTTTTGCTAGCGTGCAGCATAAGATTCTAGCATTCAGCAGCCAGTGTCTTGATAGCGTGCAGCATAAGATGATAGCATGCAGCAGCCAGTCTGCTAGCGTGTTTTGCAGCCAGTCTGCCAGTGTTTTGCTAGTGTGCAGAATAAGATGCTAGCATGCGGCAGCCAGTCTGCTAGCGTGTTTTGCAGCCAGTCTGCCAGTGTTTTGCTAGCGTGCAGCATAAGATTCTAGCATGCAGCAGCCAGTCTGCTAGCGTGTTTTGCCGCCAGTCTGCCAGTGGTTTGCTAGCGTGCAGCGTAAGATGCTAGCATGCGGCAGCCCGTCTGCTAGCGTGTTTTGCCGCCAGTCTGCCAGTGGTTTGCTAGCGTGCAGCATAAGATGCTAGCATGCGGCAGCCAGTCTGCTAGCGTGTTTTGCAGCCAGTCTGCCAGTGGTTTGCTAGCGTGCGGCATAAGATGCTAGCATGCGGCAGCCAGTCTGCTAGCGTGTTTTGCCGCCAGTCTGCCAGTGGTTTGCTAGCGTGCAGCATAAGATGCTAGCATGCGGCAGCCAGTCTGATAGCGTATTTTGCCGCCAGTCTGCCAGTGGTTTGCAAGCGTGCAGCATAAGATGCTAGCATGCGGCAGCCAGTCTGCTAGCGTGCTTTGCCGCCAGTCTGCCAGTGGTTTGCTAGCGTGCAGCATAAGATGCTAGCATGCGGCAGCCAGTCTGCTAGCGTGTTTTGCAGCCAATCTGCCAGTGTTTTGCTAGCGTGCAGCATAAGATGCTAGCATGCGGCAGCCAGTCTGCCAGTGTTTTGCTAGTGTGCAGCATAAGATGCTAGCATGCGGCAGCCAGTCTGCCAGTGTTTTGCTAGTGTGCAGCATAAGATGCTAGCATTCGGCAGCCAGTCTGATAACGTGTTTTGCAGCCAGTCTGCCAGTGTTTTGCTAGCGTGCAGCATAAGATGCTAGCATGCAGCAGCCAGTCTCATCAACTCTAATGCAAATAGTTAATTATACCGATACTTTGTATACTCACTTACTATGGGCTATAGTTCGCTTTTTAATATAATTAATTAAAAAAAACTTTTTCCACAAAATAAGTTTTTCAGAAAAAGCAAAGAACTCCATTAAACCAAAAATGAACAAAATAGAATCAAATAATCTACCAAGCATACAACTGCCACAAATCAGTATCAATAGAGAAATGAAACCCAAAACAAACAGAAATTCAAATAAGTCAAACTCAAAACGAGCAGAAATTAATCTGAGTAGGGTTCAAAACCCTATGCTTTTTAAAAGTCAGAATATAATTTGTACTTTACTGAAAAAAAAAAAATTCATATGAATTTACTGAAAAAAATGTGCATTGCCAGTTTAATATAAATATACTGATATTTATTCCTTAAAATCTTAATTAATTTTGATTTCTTAAAGTTATAAAAATGAAAACATTTCAAAGAATTTTTTCAGTAAAGTACAAATTATATTCTGGCTTTTAGAACCCTACTCATAATAATTCCTGCTTGTTTTGAGTTTGACTCTGTTATTTATTTTAATTTCTGCTTGTTTTGGGTTTCATTTATCTGTTGATTTTGGTTTATGGTAGTTGCATGGTTGGCGGATAATTTGATTCTATTTATGCTCACTTTTGGTTTAATGGAGTTCTTAACCTTTTTTTGAAAAACTTATTTTGTGGAAAAACTTTTTTTTAATTAATTTCTGTTCGTTTTATATTGACATAGTCTTTTTCAGGGAAAAATACCGAGTCTTTTCTAAAGTTAGACAACCATCCCTTCCACAAAAACCTTAAATACCCCTTGGGCATAACTTACAACCCTTGTCCCTAATCTCTGGGGTTTGTTTAAACCCCAAAAGCCTTGTTATATGATATTTAGACTATTTTAAGTAGAATGGCTATCTCAAAATTTCGATTAGATCCATTTCGGGACAATACGACGTGTGTGTGTAGGGGAAGGGGTATCTGCCATCCGATCAACATTGACACTTAAAAAGAGCATTATAGCGTCTGATTACCGATTCAATGAGCCCCCTCCGAAGTTTATATGACCTTGCTTTCTATAAAAACCTTATATGTCCCCAGGGCATAACTTACAACCCTTGCCCTGAGGGCTGGGGGGATTTGTTATCCTTAAAAACATAATTTCCAGACCTTTTAAATACGGTGAACCAAATGGCTATCTCAAAATTTTGATTGGAAGTTTTTTGGGGAATTGATGGGCGTGAGGGGGGCATTAACCCCCCCCCCCCCCTTTGATCACTTTTGACTAATACAAAACGCACTAGTCCTCTCAATTTACAATCGAATAAGCCCTTTTTGAAGCAGCTACGACAAACCTTTCTATAAAACCTTTTATGTCCCAAGGGCATAACTTATGACTCTTGTCCTGAGAGCTATGGGGGGAGGGTTGTCATCCTCAAAGACATAATTTCCAGACCTTTCTACTATGCTGAACAAAATACCCATATCAAAATGTTGATCGAAATATTTTGGGAAATGATGGGCGTGGGGGTGATTCTCCCTCCGATTACTTTCGACTGCTAAAAAGGACAATAGCCCTCTCAATTTCCAATCGAATGAGCCCTTTTTGTAGTTTTTAGGACAACGCTTTTTATAAAAAAAAAACCTTGTATACCCCCAGGGCATAACTCACGACCTTAGCCCCGAGGGCTGTGGGGGGGGGGATCATACTCAAAAACATAATTTCCAGACCCTTCAACTACAATGGCTATATAAAAATATTGATCGGAAGTATTTGGGAAAATGAGGGCAGGGGGAGGGGCATTAACCCTCCAATCGCTTTTGACTATTAATAAGGGCTCTAGCCCTCTCAATTCCCAATAGAATGAGCCCTTTTTGAAGTTTCTACGACAACGCTATCTATAAAAACCTTATATGCCGCCAGGGCATAACTTACAACCTTTGCCAAGGGGGCTGTGAGGGGTTTGTCATCCTCAAAGACATAATTTCCGGACCTTTCAACTACATTGAACAAAATGGCTATCTCAAAATTTTGATTGAATGTGTTCGGGGAAAATGGTAGGCAAAAGAGGGGGGTTAGTTGCCCTCCAATTACTTTATACTATGAAAAAGGGCACTAGCCATTTCAATTTTCAATTGAATGAGCCCTTTTCGAAGTTTCTACGACAACTCCTTCGATACGAAGTGCCCTGGTCTAAACAAAGAAAGAAAGAAACAAATACATAATACATTCCCTGTGTCTCTTCTTTTCGGTGGCTTGGTTTTCACATTACTAACAATCTCAAAACACTTCGGGCTCTGAAGTTTCTAATGCAAAAAAAAATTCAGATAGGATATTCAAAAATTGTTGTAAATAGAGGGAGGTACAATAGAAAAGCGCTTGGGAAATTATACTCTTCTTTTTGCGATCATTCTATTTTTTTATTTGGTTTTCTTCCAATTCTGAAGCCTAAAGATCTGAAATCTCTCCGGACTCATTATTTTAAATTTTCTCGGTACCTTTTGTGCCTCCCTCCGTGGTTCCGGAACCGGCATCTAATATCGCGATTCGGCCTCCCTTATTTACGGGAAAAAGTGACTGTACTTGCGAGAAAGCTGTCGTTATCTGCAGGTCTTACTGCGCACCATAATTTACGTCGTTTTATGCAAATAATTGTTAAGTGCGCGAGTTTGCTTTTTTTTTTTTTTTTTTTTTTTTTTTTTTTTTTTTTTTTTTTTTTTTTTTTTTTTTTTTTTTTTTTTTTTTTTTTTGTTCTTGATGTACTCCACTTCTTTTTTATAGTGGGTAATAAATAAATTATCATTACTGTGCCAAAATCGTTCTTTAGGCAGCGCACTTAGGCACTTAGGCAGCGCGTACTTAGGCAGCGCAACGCAAGAGATCCCAAAAATTCTTCTCATCAGGGTATCAAGCAAAAGCTATACCGAGTCTCGACTAAAGTAAGAAGGAAGTAAAAGTATTTATTTCAGTTATGGCTTTTGAGAGACACCGATTATGACATCCAAACTTTTTTAAATGAAAAAAAAAAAACACCATGCATCTTGACTTCTTTCTTTTTAAAACTCACCACACCCATCATCCTTACTAATATCATTAAGATAAGGCAAGCTCTTACCACCCCACCCACTACCCAAAAAAAAATTCCTGCATGATGTATCGTACAAAGTAGCCTAGAAAGATCTAGCCTACAAAGATATATCAACTTACTCAGCGAATTCCCCGCAAATATACCCAGCTGCATAAAGAACGTCAATAGAGGCACTGTTTTCACAGGTGATGATATCCTGCGAGTCTTCAATAAGCAGGGCAGCTTGTTGCACAGCAAACGACCTGACAGCTGGTACCCTAATAGCGACATCGAGTAGTTGATTTGATAAAATCGTACCATGTTTTATGCCTTCAATTTTGCTCAGCTCTACGAGAACATCAATGTACCTAAAATAACAAAAACGGTAAAATTCATTTTCACCTTGCAACCCCCTCACGGTTTGACTATATGACAATACTATTACTACTACTAACAACTAACCGCAGCACAGAGCCGCCTGAGTCCAACACAGCTACGCATGCTCTTCCTCTACCCAAATACATTCAAAGCCTCCCGCTTTACACCCTCCCAGGAAGTTTCAATTTCCCTTAAATCGGTCTAACGACATCCTGCCAGCACCAACCGCTTTCATCACAAATAAAAAAAAAAAAGTAAACTATATGACAATGGTTATTATTTTGGCGATTTCAGACATTTTTTATTTCAATTGAAATTTTTATTTCGAGTTTTTATTTATTTTAATTATTTTGCTAATATTAGCTTAAAAATGACAGATACCGTATAATAAAAAATATATAAAATATGTACTAAAAATGAAAGTACTAAAAAATCTGTGGCTTAAAGAGCAAGGTATTGACTAGGGGGTGAACCCAATCATATACGTAATATTTTCTGTTCGTTTTAAGTTTTGATGTTGCTCCTTACTTTCAGTTGAAAAACTTGTTTTTTTTATTTAATTTCTGATCTCTTTCTTTAATAATGCTGGGAAATCCTTCACCCCCTTCATAGCAATGTCCCTTCCCCCATGAAAACTTCCTTCATGGAAAGATCCTGCCATATAACCCTCGACCCCCCCCCCCCCACCTACCAGAAAAAATCCCCCTGAAAACGTCTGTATACTTCCCAATAACAAATACTATATTTTAGCCTTGGGTAAAGTTCATAACTTTCAGCCCTCCCCCCGGGGACTTCGGGGGATTAAGTCCTCCTAATAGACATAGTTATCATATTTTCGACCATATTTTCGACCATTCCATGAGATAACAAAATGGTTATCTCAAAATTTTGATCGGATGACCTTGGAAAAAAACTGAGCGTGGGAGGGGGCCTAGTTGCCCCCCATTTTTTTGGTCACTTAAAAAGGGCACTAGAACTTTTAATTTCCATTCCGATGAGCCCTCCCACAATATTCTAGGACAACTGGGTCGATACGATTACCCCTGAAAAAAAATAAATAAACACGCATCCGTGATCTTTCTTCTGGCAAAAAATGCAAAATTCCACATTTTTGTAAATAGGTGCTAGAAACCTCTACAGTAGGGTTCTCTGATACGCTGAATATGATGGCGTAATTGTCATTAAGGTTCTATAACTTTTAGGGGGTCTTTCCCCCTTTTTTCTAAAATCAGCCAAATTTTTTCAGGCGCGTAACTTTTGATGGGTAAGACTAAACTTGATAAAACTTATATATTTGAAACCAGTATTAAAATCTGATTCTTCTGATGTATCTATTGATATCAAAATTCCGTTTTTTAGAGTTTCGGTTACCATTGAGCCGGGTCGCTCCTTACTTACAGTTCGTTACCACGAACTGTTTGAAAAGTATCATAACTACCAATAGCTATGAGAGCTCCGATTCAAAGTGACAGCAAGGGCCCTCAAAACCAAGACAAGGGAAAGCTTCTGGGAGTCCATATTGCACTATCACACTGTCCAGACAGATGTTCAGATGTCCAAACAGATGCCCAGACAGATGTCCAGATGTTCAGATAGATGTCCAGATTTCCAGAAAAATGTCAAGACAGATGAAGAGATGAGGGAAAACTGACGATCAGATACCTGCCTCTCAGTGCCAAAATCAAGTATACTGATCACAACAGCATGTGAAAGGTGGCAGTCTTCTAATGTCATACTCAACAGACAAAAAACCGCAGCTCCAATGGCTTGGTCACGTCAAGTGAATTGGGCCAAACCACCTCCAGAAAATAACTAAGACCAAAAAATAATTCCAAAAAAAATATCAGGAATATTTTTTTGGAATTATTTTTTTCTCTTTTGTGTTATTTTTTACCGTGATATGATACAAGCAGTAACCCTTAAACATATCCCAGAAATTGCCTGAGCCTAAGGACGAACAAAGCTAAGTTCTGGACAGAAAGACGGAGAACAAAATTAACAGGAGCAGAGTGGGAAGACGACAAAGAGAGATGGAGAGAGAGAAGAAGAGAGGGAGAGATCGAGAGACAGCGAGGTATAGAGAGAGAAGGGGAGATAGTGATCAGGGGTAGTCTAAGCTTCTCTCAACCCCAAGCCGGAATAATGCATGAATATAAATAAAAATAAATACCATTCAAAATTGGTGACATGCTGGTAGTCATTTTGTGAGCAAATCTCCACAATTTTATTCAAAAGTTCATCACGATAAGCTGTCCCATCTGCCCTGTCCATGTGAACCAGCAATTTCTTCACAATTTCCATTAGGTTCTTCTTGTTAACCTATAAAAGCACATAGAAAACTTAAAATTATAAGCATCAACCACGGATTATTATTCTCCTTCTCACAACCTCTTACCTAGATTCCTTTTTTTTTTTTTTTTTTTTTTTTTTTTTTTTTTTTTTTTTTTTTTTTTTTAATGAGCAGCACTTATTGGGTAAGGACGCATAAGACGGATGCTTTAGGTATAACAACATCACTGCACACACACATACATGATATATGTGTTATGTATATATATATATATATATATATATATATATATATATATATATATATATATAATATATATATATATATATATATATATATATATATATATATATATATATATATAAATATATATATATACATATATATAGCCTATATTTATATATATATAGCCTATATATATATATATATATATATATATATATATATATATATATATATATATATATATATATATATATATATATTATATATAATATATATATATATATATATATATATATATATATGTACTAGCTTACCCGTCGCGCGCTACTGTGGTCTCAAAAGAAAGAAAAAACCCAGCAAATCATCCCCTGAACATTCCCCCCTGCGGATAAATCCCCTGTGTACAAATAATGACCGTATTTTTAAATTTAAAGGTATTAAAAAAAACAAAAAAAAACAGGAAAACACCCAACCAGAACATTCACTCAACGGAAAATTCTCCGGGACAATTCACCCTATCACCGACAATTCACCGGGGAATTTTTTTCAGATTTTTTAAAGATCACCCTGATCTTTTAAAGATCAGGATCTTTTAAAGATCAGGATCTTTTAAAGATCTTTTAAAGATCTTTTTAAAGATTATTTTAAAGATCTTTTTAAAGATCTTTTTAAAGATCTTTTAAAGATCTTTTAAAGATTATTTTAAAGATCTTTTTAAAGATCTTTTTAAAGATCTTTTAAAGATCTTTTTAAAGATTTTTTAAAGATCACCCTGATCAGCCAAGTGTCCAGTTTCGCCCCGTACACGGGGTGAAATTGGACAGGCATGGGGCGACCTTGGACAAGACAATTTTAAGCAATTAAACTTTATCCAAATACAGAATTTTCGTGTAAAATGATACATAGTCACTCAAAATCATATGAAAACTCAAAATCGCATAAAAAAATCAGCCAGGAACATTGCACGGGCATCCGGGTTTCAACAAGAAAGCGTACATCGAAAGATCACAACCAAAGACAAGCCCCTGAACTGCACGACCGGTTCCACCAGCTGAAGAGGGGACAGGAAGCTTCAGTTCTATGTCGGTAATGTCTATCTCAGCAATATCGGGAAGCTGAGGAAACATGAATTTGTCCCCTTGTTTCCGAAGAAAGTTAACCCTCGCAAACTGCTTTTCTACAACATCAAGAACTTCGCCAACATAATACACAAGGGCTTTCTTCTTTCCATACTCGAACTTGACGAGAACAAAGTCTCCGGCTTGAATGTCCTTGTCTACGTCATCCTTATCAGCCTCATGGAGGTGCAGAGAATCATCAGATGAATTGTCGTCAAGTTCAACGTCATCACCACTACTTTCCACTGGAGATTCAATTTGCTTTCTTTTCTTGGCAGTGGGCTGCTTGGCCTACTTGGGCATAGGCTTTTTACTCTGCTTTTCCTTTCTCGCTCGTGCTTCAGCTTCTAAAGCATCTTTTTCGGGTGTATCGGTAAGAATACGAGTTCGACCTTGCTTTCTCGCATTCCTTCTGGGCTTTGTCATATCTGCTCTTGGATAGGGTCTTACTGCTTCAGGAGTCTGTTTTCCTAGCTCGCTTTGGGGACGAGAAGGTGGAGGAGGAGAGGGAGAGGGTATTGAATCCATATCGAGTAACGAATCGTCCGGGGGTGGACGATTTGTCACCTCAGCAGGTAGAAAGTCTACCTCAGAAAATACACTTCTGTTGAAGGGCCAAATTCCAGCTTTCGTGAAACCAACTGTTATATTTTCCGGGTTAAACTTGCGAAGGAATGGTTCTTTGCAGAGCTGGACAGTCTCGTGAATCGTAATTCGTTGACCTGGATGGATCTGCAACCAGGTGTTCAGTGATTCTGTCATCGCAAACTTGAATGGTCCGTAGACAGAGACGTCCAATGGCTGTAAGCGGTGGGAACAATGGGGAGGAAAGGTCAGGAGGTGGACCCAATTATCTTTGCACAGCCGCACTAATTCCACCGAAACATGGCTATCGTGGTTGTCAAGTAGCAGTAGCACAGGGTCTTCTTTCGATGGCTTCACCAGCTTGATGAAGTGCTCAATAGCAGCTACAAAGTTGATGGAAGTCATCCAACCACTAGGGTGAGAAAGCCCGAGACATCCTGGGGGGCCTTCTCGAAAAATCCGGTCGTTCACCTTCACCCGTGGGAATGTAAAAACGGGGGGAAGAGCTTGACCAGTGGCTGAAATAAACCCGAGCATTGTAACATTTTCCCCTCTCTCTGCTAACACTGTCTGGGAAACTTGCTTCGATCCTTTCCTTGCGATTACTTTTGTAGCTGGCAATACAGTAGGAACCCCAGTTTCATCACAGTTCCAGATACGGTTTGGTGGGAACTTGAATTTTTCGTAGAGTTTCTGCAGGTTGTCGAAGAACAGATTCACAACCACTGAATTGAAGCCAGCAGCCCTTGCCTGGCTGGTATTTTCAGGCTTACGAATAGATAGCTCTGGGTTTCGTTTCATAAAGCCTGAGAACCAGTCAACCCCAGCTATGTCGTCTCGCACCCAGCTCTCCGGCGTTTCGACGCCAATCAATTTGCCCCATTCAAAGGCAAGTTTCCTCGCTTCTTTCGGAGTGAGGCCGTGATTCATCAGCTGACATTTTAGGAGATACTCTACAAACTCTTTTTCTTGTTTGTTAGAGAAAACAGTTTTTCTCTTCAGATTGGGCGATGGGCTTGGGCGACCTGGGGGTGTAACTGGATTCGCTCGAGGTTCTTCAGTAACTCCTTGTCGATTTTTCAGAGCATAGGCGACGGTTGATTTCTTCAGTCCATAGGTTTTTGCGGCATTTCTAATAGATAGTCTACGCTCTAAGACTGCATTCACTGCCTGCTCCATGGATTCACCATCTGGTAGATCGTGTTTCCTGATGTAGTTGCGAACCATTGTCCAACTAGAAAGAACAAACAGTAAATGCACGGGAAATAACCTGAAAATAGCTTTAAGAGGCAATGATATGAACCGGGTCCCTCCTTACTTACAATTCATTACCACGAATTGTTTGATCATATAATTAAAAAAAAATATATTAAAAATTAAAAAAAAACTTTTTTAATTAACGGCTTTTGTGATTAAGGGGTCATTCTTAAAGCATTGGAACAAAATTTGAACTTTAGCGTAAAGTGAGGTATTGACTAGGGGGTGAACCCCCTAAAATACGTAATAAAAATATACGAATATAGTTTGTTACGTGAGTGAATTCATAAGTTGCGTCAGAACAAAATTTCGAGAAAGCCATTTAGCCAAAAAATAAATAAAATTGATATACAAATTTTGTTTGAATTATTCATGTACGATGAGCCAAAATTGAAGCTGCATTAATTCAAAAACGTCCTGAAATTAAATTACAAAAGACAAGTTTTTTTAACTGAAAGTAAGGAGCGTAATTAAAACTTCAAACGAACAGAAATTATTCCGTATATGAAAGGGGTTGTCGCCTCCTCAACGCCTCACTCTTTACGCTAAAATTTTTTATTGTTTAAGAAAATAGAATTGTGAGAACGAGTCAAACTTTAGCGTAGTAAAGAGCGAGGCGTTGAGGAGGGGATATACGGAATAATTTCTGTTCGTTTTAAGTTTTAATGTTGCTCCTTTCATTAAGCTAATGAAACAGCCAACTTAACCTCGTTGTGTTGTGCGAAAAAAACACATCTACACACAAGCAACGCCATCTAGCATCATCGATGAAACTCCAAATATTAGTTAAGAAATTCTCTAAAAATTGCCTCCAAAGAGGCAAAGACATTCCCTAATATGATAAACAAAAATAGCACGGGGTGAAGTTGGACACACGGGGCGACCTTGGACATTTTCCACGGCAGTCTTTTTTCCAAACAGTATTCAAATTGAAGTTAAGAGAATTTTGCTTTCAATCAGACGTATCCGCCAGAATTCACGTAGAGATATCCTTAAGTTGCTGTCTCTTGATAGAATATATTATTTTCTGTAAAAAATTTGACCTTAAATTCTAAACCCCAATTAAATTGAGAACTTAACTTCACCCCAGATTGAGCATTTGAACTTACTGTTTTTTTGGGTTCGTGGGGTGATTTCCACAGCTGCTTCAGGAGTTGGGAAGAAGTCTGTACTATTGATATCTGGAGCTTGTTTTGGCTTCCCTCGGGGCTTTGTGTATCGTTGTGTAAAGTTGTGTATCGTGACGCCTTCTCTTTTGAATGAGCCACCTCCCTGTCCGTAAACAAATTAATCTGGCCGCAGCCTTCGTTTGTATAAGAACTGATGTTTCGTTTTTGCCGGATAAATGATAATTGTCGTTAAATATCACATGAAACTTGAAAAAAGCCTTACTGAATCTTGTTTATTATTAAAAGAAGTGTGTGACAATGGATGTTTATCACGTTTGCGAGTTTTTGATCGGTTTAAGCGTTTCCAAGATGGCCAAGAATACGTTAGAGGATTCACGCCCGGGTCACCCTTCCATGTCAAAACAGATGAAAACACTAAAAAAGTTAAAAATGAACAGGTCGGCTGCTTGAACAGGTCAAATCTTATTCGATCTGACTGTTGGTTAACTATTCGTACGAATTCTAATCTAATTGTCTTTGGCTTTTGAAACTAAATCGATACAAAAAAAAATAATAAAATTACCATGCCATAGAGTAGATCAAGCGCCCTCAATCGAATAGACTCATCTCGATCATCCAAGCATTGCATTATTAAATCCTTATGACTCTGCACTGACTTTGGATGAGTTTTCAATATTTTTGACATAGCCAAAAGGCCTAAATACTTTAAATTTTGATCTGAGTCCTCAATAAGAATCCTAAGTTTTTGAACGCATAGCTGGATTGACGCGTCGTGGTTGGGCATACCAGTTGAAATTGATATTAAAACAGCAATCACAGTGTTGATGCACTCATAGAGAAGTGACATTGCTGAAGTACTAAAAAAGAAAAGAAGAAATTAAAACGCTAATCATTGTGCTAGCTCACTCTTCGAGGCGTGACACTGCTGAAGCACTACAAGATGGAAGAAGGAGAAGAAAGTAAAACAACAGTATCTGT
>CM051274.1:48293126-48353126 GCA_027921565.1 Artemia sinica | reverse complement strand
TTTGGATGTGAAGGAAGATTGGTTTTGTGAGGAAGAATTAGTGACAGTATTAAAAGGAGTAAAAAATAATAGGGTTCCAGGTGCCGATGGTGTGGTAAATGAGTTTCTTAAATATGCTGGCTCTGAGGTTAAAAATAAATCACTGAAGATTATAAATATTATTTTTGAAAAAGAGGAAGTACCTAACAACTTTAGGAAAACCTTAATTAAACCACTGGATAAGAAATGTGATAAGAGTGAGTGTGGTAATTATCGGGGCATTTGTCTGGTCTCTATAGGTAGAAAACTATATAGTAATATGATACTTTTTAGACTGAGAGATGCTGTAGACAAAGGTTTAAGAGAAGAACCGTGAGTTTTTAGGAAAGGTAGAGGATGTGTCGACCAAATTTTCACTCTTAGGTTTATAATTGAGAAGTGCCTGAATTGTCAAACACCTTTGGTCCTCAGTTTTATAGATTATGAGCAAGCGTTCAATTCTGTTGATAGAAGAGCTTTAGTAAAGGTTTTATCCTTGTATGGTATACCAGGCAAATACATTAGTGATTAGTGCTATGTACGAGAATAACATCTCTGCGGTTAAGGTAGGAAATGAGGTTAGCAGCTGGTTTTGTATTAAATCAGGAGTTACGCTGGGTTGTGTTATATCCCCCTTTATATGGGTTATTTTGATGGACTTTGTTTTAAGGAGCACAGGAAAGGCAATGGGAGACCACGGAATCAAATGGGGAGGAAAAAGTCTCCTGGACTTGGATTATGCTGATGATTTAAGTATCTTAGATGAAAGTGTGAGCAAAATTAATGAACTTTTAGAGGTTTTACGAGTTCAAGGTGATAGAATAGGTTTGAAAATTATTGTTAAGAAGACTTAAGTCCCCAAGGCTAGGAATAAGTGAAGATGAAAAGATGACGTTGGATAACCAAAAGATTGATCAGGCGGGCAGCTTCACTTACCTTGGTCGTATTATTAGTAAATAAATGGGAGCAGTGAAGATGTTAAAAGTAGAATAGTCAAGGCTAAAGGTGCTTTTTCACAGTAAAAAAAAGCTTGAAAAAATAGAAAGATAAGTCTGCAAACTAAGATTAGAATATTGGAAGTTACAGTGATGAAAGTGGTGAAATATGGCTCTGAAGCATGGGCGCTCCAAAAAGCGGATGAAGATGCTAGATGTTTTCCAGAGAAATTGTCTACGGATTGTTCTGGTTAACCGGGTGACTGACCGTATTTCAAACAGTAGGCTGTACAAAGAATGTGGTTCAACCCCGCTTACTAGGGTATAATGAAAGAAAGGTTGAGATGGCTAGGGCATGTTCTGCGGATGAAGAACATGCATGTTCTTTCGGCCAACCGTCTAGGGCTAAACGGAAAGCCGGTCGTCCTTGTCTGGGGTGGGAGGATGTCATAAAAAAGATTTAAAGGAAATAAGAACTTCCTGGGAAAGATGTGTAAACAGGGGAGCTTTGAATAGATTGGGATGGAGGAGGAGCGTGCGTAGCTGTGTTGCCCTCAGGCGTCTTGGTGCTGCGGTGAGTTGTTAGTAGTAGTAGCCCCCTTAGTAGGTTCCATAAATCCTCTGTTTACTAGCAGAACTAGAAGGTAGCTATAACATCATAGAAATATGTCTAATTGCTCGATTCACAGCTCTGATCAGATTGAGGTATCAGTCGTACAATGTCGCACAATGTCGTACAATGTCGACATTGTCGCACAAAGTCGTACAATGTCGCATGACTGTTTTGAGGGCTGGAATTTAAGGACATTAGTCAATTACGTCCATACATTAAACAACTTATTTTCTTTTTTCTGGCCTTATATTTCTTTATAAAGGACATTTTCAATTGAAGTCATAGAACCTTGCAATCACAGTCCCTTTCTCCCTTGTTTAAGTAGTGAAAATACTGTTATAATACAAATAATTCTAATACTCAATTAAAATTTAAATTCAGCGGCGAATTTCATTTTTTTATAGATGCTTCCACTAGGAAGAAAAAAAGAACGAAATAAAAGAAAATTTCAAGTCAAACGGGGTAAACACTCCTCAATCTACATATCAAAGCAAAGCAGGTCAACTGGAAGAACCTCGCTAATTTTCAAACAAGCAAATATGTTCTCCAAAAACAAGAATCATTAACTCCGCAAGAATCATTAGCAAGGCAAGAATCATTAACTATGAATTATCCAAAACTAGAGCCTTTCTTTAGGGGGGGGGAGGATACAAAAAAACTTTAAGAATACAACAAAAAGGTGTTTTATATTCATTTTTGTTACGTTATTTGGATGGGGGGTTCAAACCAATAACCACTCCTCCCTTGGATACTGCCTTTTCGGAAACCACCAGTCAAATAATAAACACTTAACTCAAAAACTGATGCCTGACAAGGTAGCAAACACGCTTAAGGTAGCAAAGAATGAGTACGATCTCCTAATTTAAATTATGAAAAAAATTTAAATTATTGATTTGACAGATATATATTTCCTTCTTTTTTTGTTTTGTTCTAATATGTAATTCATGTGTATATACCTATTTATTTTCGAATTAACTTTGTTACATTTGTCAATTTGAGTCAGATATTGTACGTTAATATGATGGGTATATATATATATATATATATGTATATATATATATATATGTATATATATATATATATATATATATATATATATATATATATATATATATATATATATATATATATATATATATATATATATATATATATATATATATACATATATATATATATATATATATATATATATATATATATATATATATATATATATATATATATATATATATATATATATATATATATATAATATATATATATATATATATATATATATATATATATATATACATATATATATATATACTAGTATCTCCTAAATTTCTATTTTTATGAGATTACAAAAACAATAATCCAGAGCAGCAGGTGAACTTACATAACTTCTTCCAATTATGTTCAACAATCAGGTTGACCGAAGAAATGGAGATACTAAGGAGTTACAACTCTATCTTTTTATCTGAAAGGTCATACTTAAAAGTGAGAAATAAAACGCTGAAAAGATACAAGGAATCGGAGTTAATGTATTTTGTTTGGACAACAATAAAACATAGCTTCTTCCATTAGACACAGTGCCAATTGAAAAATTTATTACCTTCGGATTAAGTTAATCAGCGGGAAGGCCAACTTCCGGCCTATTCGTGGCTCATAGCGAGTAAAAAATCCAAACTTAGCAATATTGAAAAGAAAATTATCCCAATTAAACTTTGATTACAAGGTGGTCGATACATCATCTTCAGGCGCATTATAGCAAAGGCACATGTCACCAGCAATAATGTAGCCAGAGTTTTTGTTTGAAGGTGGGGGGGGGTGAGGTCAAAACAAAGGATTTTTCAAGAATTGAAAAATTAATTTTTAATTAATTAATTAATAATTAATTTATTAATTTGTTAAATTAATTTACACTTTATTAATTTTTAAATTAAAAATTAATTTACTCAAAACTTAATTTAATCAAAATCTCTATTTCAAAACGCTTACACGGTCGGGCCGATTCTTTTTTTTTTTTTTTTTTTTTGTCAAGACAATAGTAAATAATCAAGGCAATAGTAAATAATAAATTTAATCGTATGGATGCAAGAAATATCCTCTCCTGCAAGAGATTTCCGTTTTCTAAATTTTGTTTACCAATTTCAAAATATTAAATCTTGGAACTAAGAAATTTTCTTGAAAATCTATAAGAAAATCTATACAAGAGAACACTTTTCAGATCCTGATTATAAATAAAGGCCAGTATACCGTCAATATATTACATTAAACTTTATATAATATCTAGGATTTCTCAAAGGTTAAAATTCCCTACACTTCACCTAAGCATACTTCATCTGACATACGACTTTAAATTTCTTGCCTCGCGACAAAGGCTAACGATTTTGTTTCTTAATAATCGTAATGACGTTGCGTCACCACTTGACTGCCTTACAGTGGTTTTTTCGCGAATCAGCTGTTTTATTTTTGGAGTGATCCAGGGCTTGTCAGATTCGCTCACGACAAATTGCTTTTCCGGGAAAACTTCTAAGTATTTGTCATATATTAGGGACTGAAATATTTCTGCTTTCCTGTTGACATCGCTTTCGTTGTATACTTCGCTGAAGCAGTGAGTACCGACCCACATTCCGTACGTATTAATAGCAGACTTCGTGATAGGTCTCCGGAGTACTTTTATTTTCTTGAGCTTCCTGATTTCACTTTTTGCCTTCATCAGCAGAGTGTGATGGTCCGATTTGCCTAATGGCCAGTTCGAAGACACGTCTTTGTAATATGGAGCAAGGTTTGTAAGAATAAGGTCAAGGGTGCTCCCGGTCACATGGGTGGGTATCTTGAGCACTTGTGACATACCCAGCGCATTAGCAAGCCATTGTTTCTTTGTTTGGTTGAAGTCACCAGCTATTATGAAGCCCGGGCGGCTATACCGCTGACGTAATATGTCTAACGTAGACTGAAGGTAGGATACCAACAGCCGTCTGTTCTTGGCGCTTTCAGGATAGTAGATACTTGCGATAATGATGCAAGAGACATCTCGTGGTAAATGTTTTGGCTTGCATAATGCCCAGATCGCTTCATGGTTAGGGTCATTGAAGTTATCTAAATATTTGCAGGGGATATCATCGCGTACATACAGGGCAATACCTCCGCCAATCCTGTCTGTTCTAGTGTTCAAGAAAACCTTGTAACCAGCCATCCTTCCACTTGTTTCGTCGAGCTGCCATGTTTCGGTAATTGCGGCGATATGGATGTTATTCTGACGTAGAATGACATCTAACTCATCTACTTTATTCGTTAGTGAGCGGACGTTGCTCAGGAGGAAGTTTGGAAATGGTGTTTACAAGAGAGAACCTGCGGCAATAATACTGGAGGACAATCAGACCCGAAATCATTGGTAGGAGCATTGTTGTCGGAAATCAGCCGGGGCGGTAGGCTCACGCGCGGGATTGAGACTAAACAACTCTCACGCTTAGGCTTTAGGCTGGCCAATCGTCCGTAGGTGACTAACACGTCAATCTTAAATTTCTTTCTGCCACCTCTGCGTCCTCTTCTTGTTCGCTTGCGAACGAAGGGAGCGTCATCTATATTTTTATAAATTCTCAGTGTGACGAGTGTGGCTATGACAGATGGCGCCAAAACAGCAAAAGAAATGAAAGTACCTTTTTTGCATTGATCAATCCAGTTTTCAGCAGCAGCCTCAGTCACAAAGAATAGCACTATTAATACAGTTTTGATTAATACCTCTTTCATCGCAAAGGGAGGAGTATTTCAAGCCACTGAACCAGTTAAACTAGGATAGAATGACTTGCAGCCTCAACGGCGCAACGGCCCTGACGAAGGTGAAATCGAAATAGTTGAGTATCAAGTTTTCAAAGAGCTTAACAAGTTGAGTCCATCCAGTAGCTCTTTTCCTGAAGAGCTGCCAATAAGGTTACTACGAGAGTTCTCTCTTTTCCTGGCCAAGCCACTTGGACACATCATCAGAGAATGTTTCGCCCAGTCAACTTTCCCGTCGTGCTGGAAACGTGCATTTGTGCGTGTTATACCGAAGACTAAAGCACCCAAATCTTGCAACGAGTTACGACCGATATCAATCACATCTACCTTTGCAAAAGTCACCGAGTCATTCATCCTGTTTGAATTGCTCAAGCAAACGCGGGAAAACATAGACCGTTACCAGTATGGCGGCCTAAAAGGTTGCAATACCTCGATATACCTCGTGCGCCTAGTTGACATTATCTTTAAGTGGCTTGACAAGGGCAGTACCTTCATCGACCTAGCTCTCGCCGATTTCAGGAAGGCATTTGACCTGATTTGTCATCTTACGGCAGCAAAAAATACGCGAGCAATGGGCGCACAGAAGCGGTCTCTTGCATTAGTGATGAGCTTCCTTCAGGACAGAATGCAGTGTGTATTTCCATTGTTTGAAGGTGACTTGATCTCATACTGGTCTAAACTTACCTGTGGAGCCCCTCAAGGTACAAGACTTGCTGGTTTCATATTTATCTCCCTCATCAACTTCCTCCTTCAGAATTTCGAAGAGCGACTCAAATTCGTCGACGATTTATCATTTGTCCTCAAATACCTCGTGAGAGAAGGTGTAATCGAACGTCAGTTCAGCGAGACCCTTCTGGCATCCTTCTCTGAGGACTGTGAACGTTACAAGCTGACACTGAATGCAGATAAATCAATGATCCTCAGGTTTTGCCCCTTAAAACGTGATCTGGAATTCCCGCAAGTCCCTTTCCCTGTTGTTCCATCTGCAAAAATCCTCGGAGTCACATTATCGATGGACTGCACATTCACCGAACACGTAGAGAAGGTTATTAAGGTTAGCAATGCATCCCTTCAGACCTTAGTCCTGATGCGCAGGTTTGGCTGCGACACTCAAAGCCTAAAAAATGCCTATATTACGTATGTGAGACCTCTACTCGAATACGCCGTCGCTGTCTGGAGACCTTTTTTCCAGAGCACCCACTACCTTTGCGATGACCTTGAATATTTGCAGAAACGAGCTGTTAACACAATCGTTGGTAACAGAAGTGACGACTACAACAAACTCTTGCAAGAACTGAACCTTGAATCTCTCAGCGACAGACGATTATCACTGATCATGTCCCTCGGCAAGTCACTGCTATCTTCGCCCCATCACAGACTAATCCTCCCACCCGACGCTCCTGTTAACCAAAGAACCAGATACCAGTCGAAGCTACAACCCCCGGTCTGCAGGACCAACCGCTACAAAAACACGTTTGTCCCTGTTTCGTAGAAGCATACAACAAGACTTAGTGTTATTTGTATTCACGTGTTAGTGTTCTTATAGTGTTATTTGTATTTTTTTCCCCCATATTGATGTATAGACGACATAAATTAGCCATGGCTACGCTGTTCGATCTTAATAAACCTATGTCTACGTCTACGTCTTTTGCGCAGGTTTTGTCAGGCCGTTTTGATTGTGTAGGTTCTTGTCAGGCCGTCGCTTAGGTTTGATTATGCAATTCGACAGTTTGCAATCTTACAATCCGATTTTATGAACCGGTTTTACAAACTTGTTTCAACTTCTTTATCCAACTTCTTCTTTTAGTAACCGGTTCTAACCGGTTTACTAGTTTTAAAAACCGGTTTAAGAACGTGTTTCAACTTCTTCTTTTAGTAACCAGTTTACCAGTTTGTAAAAACAACAAAAGCACGAAGAACAACAGGGAAATATTTTTGCAAGACAATGGAGATAATCTGAATGAATATTTCGGCTCTATGTACAAGGGCCGTCCTCAGCAAGGCAAAAATATATAAAAGAAAAAAAGACTCACAACAACATCCGACAAATAGAAACAAAAAAAAAACGAAATATTCATTCAAATTATCTCCACTGTCTTGCAAAAAGATTTCCCTATTGTTCTTCGTGCTTTTTTTGTTTGTTATGGAAAGGCAGTGTGGTCTTCGTCGCTATTTTTGCCTCGCTTATGGGGAGCAGTTTGTAAACCGGTCTACAAACTTTTTTGTTACAATGATAATTCTGAATCTTGCTTCAAGAGACTAGGTTTTCAGTAGAAAGGGCCGATTTGATAGGTTAAAATACACTTATTTTGTTTGGAAGATTTTTCGTTTGTCCTGATTACTTAAAATTACAGAATACAATTTTCAATAGAGTCTGAGCGGTCTGCATTATCAGTTCTTTACTATGTTGAAGCTAAAACTTACTATAATCTATAATACTAGCCTAATTATGCTAATATGTTAGCCTAATTATGCTAATAATATTAGCATAATTAAACAAAAATCGGATTATACAAAGAATTAGAACAGAGTAACTGACCACCATTGTCAACATACACTGCTTCAATATTCTAGATTGTGAATTCAACAACTTAGCTCGAAAGATAGCTTTGTGGATTTGGACTGTAGATCTTGCCGGGTCGTTGAATAAGTTTATAAATGTTTTATATTAGATAGTTTGCAATCCAACAATCCAGATTTATAAACCAGTTTTTCAAACTTGTAGCAACTTCTTTGTCTAACTTTATGTTTTATAAACCAGTTTACCAGTTTGTAAACCGGTTTATAAGCTTGTTCAGGCTTCTTTGTCTAAATTTCCTTTTATAAACCAGTTCCAACCGGTTCACCAGTTTTTAAATTAGCAACTTCTTTGTCTAACTTTATGTTTTATAAACCAGTTTACCAGTTTGTAAACCGGTTTATAAGCTTGTTCAGGCTTCTTTGTCTAAATTTCCTTCTATAAACCAGTTCCAACCGGTTCACCAGTTTTTAAATTAGCAACTTCTTTGTCTAACTTTATGTTTTATAAACCAGTTTACCAGTTTGTAAACCGGTTTATAAGCTTGTTCAGGCTTCTTTGTCTAAATTTACTTTTATAAACCAGTTCCAACCGGTTCACCAGTTTTTAAATTAGCAACTTCTTTGTCTAACTTTATGTTTTATAAACCAGTTTACCAGTTTGTAAACCGGTTTATAAGCTTGTTCAGGCTTCTTTGTCTAAATTTACTTTTATAAACCAGTTCCAACCGGTTCACCAGTTTTTAAATTAGCAACTTCTTTGTTGCACTAAGAAGTCTGAATCTTGCTTCAAAAGACTGGTATGTCAGTGAGAAAAGTTGTTTGTTCTATGTGTTAAAATATACTAATTCTGTCTGCCCAAGATATTTGTCACTATTCAGAACTGATTGGGCGGTCTTGCCATAACTTGTATAGCTTTGATAAGAAATTCGAATAAACGACAGAAACCTAAAAGTCGACCGCTACTTTCCCGGAAATCTTAGGAAACCAACTTTTCTCATTGTTTGCCGGAGACACAGATATTGAGATTTAATGAAACTTGCAAAATTCGAAAGCGTGGATTTTTTTTTTTTTTTGGTCGAAGAGAGCAGAATTTTCTTTTAGTTTAAAGATTTCAGTTTAAAATCTTCCGTTTTGTGCCGGAGATAAGAGATATTCAGATTTAATGAAACTTGCAAAATTAGAAAGAGTGAATTTTTTTGGTCGAAGGTAGCGGAATTTTCTTTTTCAAGTTCAGGAAATAACAGTACCTAAAAATATATTTTTTACGAACTTGTTTTTAGTTTAATATTTTTAAACTAAAGATTTCAGTTTAAAATCTTCCGTTTTGTGCCGAAGATACGAGATATTCAGATTTAATGAAACTTGCAAAATTAGAAAGAGTGAATTTTTTTGGTCGAAGGTAGCGGAATTTTCTTTTTCAAGTTAAGGAAATAGCAGTACCTAAAAATATTTTTTGTATGAAATTGTTTCTAGTTTAATATTTTAAACTAAAGATTTCAGTTTAAAATCTTCCGTTTTGTGCCGGAGATAAGAGATATTCAGATTTAATGAAACTTACAAAATTAGGAAGTGTGAATTTTTTTGGTCGAAGGCAGCGGAATTTTCTTTTTAAAGTTCAGGAAATAACTGTACCTAAAAATATATTTTTTACGAACTTGTTTTTAGTTTAATATTTTTAAACTAAAGATTTCAGTTTAAAATCTTCCGTTTTGTGCCGCAAATAAGAGATATTCAGATTTATGACTTGCAAAATTAGAAAGCGTGATTTTTTTTGGTCGAAGGCAGCGGAATTTTCTTTTTAAAGTTCAGGAAATAACAGTACCTAAAAATATTTAAATTGTTTTTAGTTCAATATTTTAAACTAAAGAGTTCAGTTTAAAATCTTCCGTTTTGTGCCAGAGATAAGAGATATTCAGATTTAATGAAACTTGCAAAATTAGAAAGCGTGAACTTCTTGGTCGAAGGAAGCGGAATTTTCTTTTTAAGTTGAGGAATTAACTGTACCTAAAAATATTTTTTGTATGAAATTGTTTTTAGTTTAATATTTTAAACTAAATATTTCAGTTTAAAATCTTCCGTTTTTTGCCGGAGATAAGAGGTATTCAGATTTAATGAAACTTGCAAAATTAGAAAGCGAGAATTTTTTTGGTCGAAGGAAGCGGAATTTTCTTTTAAAAGTTCAGGAAATAACTGTATCTAAAAATATTTTGTATGAAATTGTTTTTAGTTTAATATTTTAAACTAAAGATTTCAGTTTAAAATCTTCCGTTTTGTGCCGGAGATAAGAAATATTCAGATTTAACGAAACTTGCAAAATTAGAAAGCGTGAATTTTTTTGGTCGAAGGAGCGGAATATTCTTTTTAAAGTTCAGGAAATAACAGTACCTAAAAACACTTTTGTATGAAATTGTTTTTAGTATAAAATTTTAAACTAAAGATTTCAGTTTAAAATCTTTCGTTTTGTGCCGAAGATAAGAGATATTCAGAATTAATGAAACTAGCAAAATTACAAAGGGTGAATTTTTTCGGTCGAAGGGAGTGGAATTTTCTTTTTCAAGTTCAGGAAATGACCGTACCTAAAAATATTTCTTGTGCGAAATTGTTTTTGGTTTAATATTTTAAACTAAAGATTTCTGTTTAAAATCTTCCGTTTTGTGCCGGAGATAAGAGATATTCAGATTTAATGAAACTTGTAAATTAGAAAGCGTGAAATTGTTTTGGTCGAACAGACCAGAATTTTCTTTTTAAAGTTCAGGAAAGGACAGTACCTAAAAATATTTTAATATGAAATTGATTTTAGCTTTAAACTAAAGATTTTAGTTTAAAATCTCACGTTTTGTGCCGGAGATAAGAGATATTCAGACTTAATGAAACTTACAAAATAAGAAAGCGTGAATTTTATTTTTGGTCGAACGGAGCAGAATTTTCTTTTTAAAGTTCAGGAAAGGACAGTTCCTAAAAATATTTTAGTATAAAATTGTTTTTCCCTTTAAACTAAAGATTTTAGACTTGCAAAATGAGAAAGCGTGAATTTTTTGGGGTTTAATGGAACAGAATTTTCTTTTTAAAGTTCAGGAAAGGACAGTACCTAAAAATATTTTAATATGAAATTGTTTTTAGCTTTAAACTAAAGATTTTAGTCTAAGATCTTCCGTTTTGTGCCGGAGATATTCAGATCTAATGAAACTTGCAAAATTAGAGAGCATGAATTTTTTTGGTCGAACGGAGCAGAATTTTCTGTTCAGAAAATGAAAGTACCTAAAAATATTTTAGTATAAAATTGTTTTTCCCTTTAAACTAAAGATTTTAGACTTGCAAAATGAGAAAGCGTGAATTTTTGGGGTTGAATGGAGCAGAATTTTCTTTTTAAAGTTCAGGAAAGGACAGTACCTAAAAATATTTTAATATGAAATTGTTTTTAGCTTTAAACTAAAGATTTTAGTCTAAGATCTTCCGTTTTGTGCCAGAAATATTCAGATCTAATGAAACTTGCAAAATTAGAGAGCATGAATTTTTTTGGTCGAACGGAGCAGAATTTTCTGTTCAGAAAATGAAAGTACCTAAAAATATTTTAGTATGAAATTGTTTTTAGCTTTAAACTAAAGATTTTAGTTTAAAATCTCCCGTTTTGTGGCGGAGATAAGAGATCTTCAGACTTAATGAAACCTGCAAAATGAGAAAGCGTGATTTTTTTTTTGGTCAAACAGATCAGAATTTTCTTTTCAAAGTTCAGGAAAGGACAGTACCTAAAAATATTGTAATATGACACTGTTTTTAGCTTTAAACTAAAGATTTTAGTTTAAAATCTCACGTTTTGTGCCGGAGATAAGAGATATTCAGACTTAATGAAACTTGCAAAATGAGAAAGCGTGAATTTTATTTTAGGTCAAACGGAGCAGAATTTTCTTTTTAAAGTTCAGGAAAGGACAGTTCCTAAAAATATTTTAGTATAAAATTGTTTTTTCCTTTAAACTAAAGATTTTAGACTTGCAAAATGAGATGAGTGAATTTTTTTGGGTTGAATGGAGCAGAATTTTCTTTTTAAAGTTCAGGAAAGGACAGTACCAAAAAATATTTTAATATGAAATTGTTTTTAGCTTTAAACTAAAGATTTTAGTCTAAGATCTTCCGTTTTGTGGCGGAGATAAGAGATCTTCAGACTTAATGAAACCTGCAAAATGAGAAAGCGTGAATTTTATTTTAGGTCAAACGGAGCAGAATTTTCTTTTTAAAGTTCAGGAAAGGACAGTTCCTAAAAATATTTTAGTATAAAATTGTTTATTCCTTTAAACTAAAGATTTTAGACTTGCAAAATGAGATGAGTGAATTTTTTTGGGTTGAATGGAGCAGAATTTTCTTTTTAAAGTTCAGGAAAGGACAGTACCAAAAATATTTTAATGAAAATGTTTTTAGCTTTAAACTAAAGATTTTAGTCTAAGATCTTCCGTTTTGTGCCGGAGACATTCAGATCTAATTAAACTTGCAAAATTAGACAGCATGATTTTTTTTTTGGTCGAACGGAGCAGAATTTTCTGTTCAGAAAATGAAAGTACCTAAAAATATTTTAGTATGAAATTGTTTTTAGCTTTAAACTAAAGATTTTAGTCTAAGATCTTCCGTTTTGTGCCGGAGATATTCAGATCTAATGAAACTTGCAAAATTAGAGAGCATGATTTTTTTTTGGTCGAACGGAGCAGAATTTTCTGTTCAGAAAATGAAAGTACCTAAAAATATTTTAGTATGAAATTGTTTTTAGCTTTAAACTAAAGATTTTAGTTTAAAATCTCCCGTTTTGTGGCGGAGATAAGAGATCTTCAGACTTAATGAAACTTGCAAAATGAGAAAGCGTGATTTTTATTTTTGGTCAAACAGATCAGAATTTTCTTTTCAAAGTTCAGGAAAGGACAGTACCTAAAAATATTTTAATATGAAATTGTTTTTAGCTTTAAACTAAAGATTTTAGTCTAAGATCTTCCGTTTTGTGCCGGAGATATTCAGATCTAATGAAACTTGCAAAATTAGAAAGCATGATTTTTTTTTGGTCGAACAGAGCAGAATTTTCTGTTCAGAAAATGAAAGTACCTAAAAATATTTTAGTATGAAATTGTTTTTAGCTTTAAACTAAAGATTTTAGTTTAAAATCTCCCGTTTTGTGGCGGAGATAAGAGATCTTCAGACTTAATGAAACCTGCAAAATGAGAAAGCGTGATTTTTATTTTTGGTCGAACAGATCAGAATTTTCTTTTCAAAGTTTAGGAAAGGACAGTACCTAAAAATATTTTAGTATGAAATTGTTTTTAGCTTTAAACTAAAGATTTTAGTCTAAGATCTTCCGTTTTGTGCTGGAGATATTCAGATCTAATGAAACTTGCAAAATTAGAAAGCATGATTTTTTTTTGAACGAACGGAGCAGAATTTTCTGTTCAGAAAATGAAAGTACCTAAAAATATTTTAGTATGAAATTGTTTTTAGCTTTAAACTAAAGATCTTCCGCTTTGTGCTGGAAATATTCAGATTTAATTAAGCGTACATAATTAGTAAATGTGGTTATTTTCTTGATTGAACGGAGCAAAATTTTCTGTTTTGAGTTCAGAAAAAGGCAGTCCAATTCTATCATACCTGCTGGGAAAGCATAATATTTCAGCTCAAAAGAGCATTGAATAATTTGACAGCTTTGGAAGTTTCCTGTTAAGCTAACCGCTTTGACTGAAACCTTTGCCGACACAGGATGTATTATTTATGCTGTATGTAAACTGACTAGACAGTGTTTTTTTTTGAAAATTAGTAAGAGAATAGTAAGAATTATGTAAGAGAAAGTAAGTAAGAATTATGTAAGTAAGTAAGTAAGTAAAATTAGTAAGAGAAAAAAAAGAAAAATGTTTTCTTTGTTTTAAATAGGCCACTTTCGTATAAACAGGCTTAAAATAGGCTACCTTCGTACAGGCTACCTGCTTGGATAACATTAAAAATCAGCTCAAAAGATGCACCATTTGCACATTGACAGCTTTGAAACTTTCCTGTTGTGCTAATTGCTCTGATTGAAATCTTTGCAGACACAGTATGCACTTTATTTATGCTGTATGTACACTGAATAGACAGCGTTTTGCTTAACAATCAGTAAGAGATTTATTTTATTTATTTATTTATTTAAATTGTTTTTTTATTTATTTTTTTTAAACAAGTCTCTTCATCTTTTCAAACTGTTGACATATTTATAAGATCTGTTGTCAACTTTTACCAAAATTGTTTCAGAGGCTCCTTGTGATGCTCCGAAAATTTGCTAATATCTTTAAAACTGTCAGCCGACACTGAAACTACCAAAATAACATTTAAGGGTTCGAATGTCCTTAAACAGTAGACGCTACCCCAGTACATATAATAAACCACTAGTAACCCCAAGAAAACCCCACGTGGAAATTGCAAGGGAAACAATTGTCCAATACAGACAATTATAATACACATTAATTATTTACTAATACACATTATTTAATAATATTTAATTATTAATATTTAACACATTATTTAATTATTTAATAATACACAGTAATAATTATATACAGACTATAAAACAGATACAAAAAAAATCAAACAAACTATTTATTTTATAGAAAGTAAAATTGGCATTTTAAACTCCGTTTATTGGGCTATTAATAGAAAATTGACTCTGGCTATTTAACCAGGAGATAAAAGAAGATAAAAGGAGGCAAATAGGAGATAAAAGCAAATTAGTCAATATTCTTGGAGATGACATTTTTGGCTACTGTTGTGCAGTTCTCTGATTAGACCAAAAGCGCTAAAAAGTCAATTTAACAGTGATTATCAGTGATAATTATCAGTGATAATCAGTGATAATAGTGATTATAAGTGATAATTTAACAGTGATAATAAAAAAATTAAGAGAGAAAAAACAGGTTTGATTTAAATAAAAAAATATAAAATAAAAGAACAATAAAACTGCATAATAAAAAATCCGAATATTCCAGCTCCCCGTCCAGGAGCCTTTTTCAGCGAAAAAAGAAACCTTTAAGGAAAAATATACATATTTTTTTTTAATTAAACCATCGTTAAAAAAACGACAACTAACACATAAGAGAGAAAAAACTAGAACAAAAATAAATACAACTCACATTTTAAACACTCCCAGTACTGCAATTACTGTGAACACGGACAAGACAAAACGAATAATTATAGTACACAAAAGATAATTTCTTTTTTTACAGTGAGACAATATAAATGGGTTCGAATAAAAATGAAGACTATATTTAATTGAAAGAAGTCATAAAAGCCCTGATTAAATTTTACAGGTCAAAAACATTTGAACCATACAAGGCAACAGGTGAAATAAACTTACGCATTAAAATACATTACGAAAACATTAATTTACATCCGAAAATCAACTCCAAAATTGGAGTTTTCGAAAATGCAATTTTCGAAATTCAAAAATTGCAGTATACTAGTCCTTAACTTAAAGAACTTCCTAGAGCTTAAAAATAAAACTGTTGAAGCTTTAGATTTGTATGATTTTAATTTTTTAATTTTCTGGTTAGGTAGAAGATTGGAAAAGGGAGTTTTTAATTTTGGTAAAAAAAAAAGATGGAATATATTTTTATGGAATAAATATAATACTAAGATAAATATATCAAACTTTTAATTAGAGTTCGATATTTGATTAGAATTTTTATATGGGGTTTAAGATTGAATATATTTTATGGAATGTAGAAATAGTATAGGATTTTGTAGCAATTTTTAGATCTGAAGTCATTTTTTTAATGATTGTTTGAAATTTATTAAATTAGTGTATTTTATTTTATATGTTGAGGGGGATACGATTCACCTAGATTGTGAAATATTTAATTTTTGGGAAATTTCTTTGGAGGATTGTTGTAGCTACCCAATAGCGCAAGAAACAATGAGAGTAGAATGTGTTGAAATGGGATGTTTAAAAAAAATGCTGTTATGTTTTTATTTTTTATGTAAATGTAGTGAAAAGTGTTTTAAAACTCTTTTAAGAAAAGTACTGTTTTAATGAATTCAAATTCTTATTGTTCTAATTAAACGACCCTTGGGTTTCAGGAGTCATTCTTAAAAAATTGGGTCAAAATTCAAACTTTAGCGTAAAGAGCGAGGTGCTGAGGAGGAGGCAACCCCCTTCATATACGTGATAATTTCTGTTCGTTTTAAGTTTTAATGTTTCTCCTTACTTTCAGTTGTAAAAACTTTTTAGTTTAATTAATTTCCGATCGTTTTTTAAATAATGCCAGGAAATCTGGCCCCTCCTCCACGGAGAAATCCCCTCCCCAAGGAAATATCCTCTAGATAATTCAATAATGGTGAAAATTTATCCCGGACAATTACCCTTAACAACTTCACGCGTAAAATTTAGACAGAAAAGAGAAAGCAAGACATAAAAAGAATTTTTTATAGGAAATGCCGGCAATTTGTAATTTCCCCTGACTAGTCCACCCCCCCCCGGAAACTTTCTTGTTCATGGAAAATTCCCCCACGGAAAAAATCTCCGCAGAAAATTAATTTATGTTTTATTTATTTTTATTATTATTACTATTATTATTT
Organism: Artemia sinica; assembly: GCA_027921565.1. Lineage (NCBI taxonomy): Eukaryota > Metazoa > Arthropoda > Branchiopoda > Anostraca > Artemiidae > Artemia > Artemia sinica. The sequence goes on along the minus strand of CM051274.1, from coordinate 48,336,704 downwards.
TTATTATTATCATTATTATTTATGTAAATGTAGCGAAAAGTGTTTTAAAACTGTTTTAAGAAAAGTGGAAGTATTTTAAAGTACAAAAATGTGTATGCATTATAAATTTGTATTTTAATGTAATATATTATAGGCCTAATGAATGAGAGCAGCCTCTTGCCACCGTGGGTAGAATGAGAATTTTGAAAATGGTCTATGGTAAATTAATGGATGGAGAATCGTATGAATGGGGAAATTGTAAAAAAAGTTTTTAGGAAAAAGGTAGATAAAATGTACTAGGAGAGAAAAAATTACTTATGTGAGGAATTATAAAAGTGGAAAGCCATGGAATGTCGGGTAAGAGGTAATGTAGATAGGAAATAAAGTGAAGGAAATCATAGTGAAATAGGGATGAATTAGATTAAAAATAAGCAGGGAGTCTTAGATAACAAAAAAGAAGAAAGAAATAGGATTGACTTTTTATTTTAAGGAGTACGACAAGGAAACAATAACCGGTTTGATTCTATCCATTACGTGAGGTATCCAACCAACCTATTATTAAGAAAACAAAAAAGAAGAGGAAACGAGGAAAGGAGGACCAAATACCGCTGGATAAAAGGAAGAAAAGAAGAAGAATTTAAAATATGTATTAGAAAAGGATTTTGTATATTTTCAATATTATAGTCTATTTTTGAATAAAAAACATAAAAAATAAATTGGTAAAAAAAATGTATTGGTTAATCTTTTTTATCACTTAAAAAGGGCACTAGAACTTTTAGTTTCCGTTCGAATGAACACTCTCCCGATATTCTAGGACCAATCCCACTAAGTATAGTATACTAGTCCTTAACTTTGAAAAAAACTATTTTTTTATCGGTCAATCTTTTTGGTCACTTGAAAGGGCACTAGAACTTTAATTTCTGTTCGAATGAGCCCTCTCCCGATATTCTAAGACCCATTCCACTAATTACAGCATACTAGTCCTTGACTTAAAACAACTGTTTTTTTTATTGGTCAATCTTTTTGGTCACTTAAAAAGGGCGCTAGAACTTTTAATTTCCGTCTGAATGAGCCCTCCCCCGATATTCTAGGACCAATTCCACTAATTACAGTATACTAATCCTTAACTTAAAAAATTGTAGCAATGAAGCAGCAGTACTTACCAGCTTTATTATTTTGATGAGCATCCAATTGTTTGTTGACGTCGTCATTAACTTAAAAAAAACGGGAGCTAAGCTTAAATAATTCTTGGGGTTTTTCCGTGCTAATTCACAGATGACATTTACAGCTGCAGATTGAACTCCTGCAAAAAATAAATAATAGGTTGATTTCGGTGACTTCAGCTTTGAAATCATCAGAAATTCCTTTTTCTGGATCGAATTGGATCCAGGTTAGGACCATTCACAATAAGACTATTAAAACCGAGATAACTAGCTTTAACTCGAGCCAAGCTTACTTTTCATATAATTTTGTGATAGGTTCAAAAATTCTTTGAAAATTGGTGATGTGTTCAAACTAGCACTTGCTCAATCTCAGTATTAGCAAAATCTCATTACGAGTCTCAAATCTCATTACGAGTGGCTCATTATGAGCCACTATTTATATACAACAGTGCATATGCAGCTTAATGCAGTGTTGTAAGCATCCCCTAATTGTCGAAACAAATATTGGTTTCTCTGAATCACCACGAAAATTGACGCTCATAAATACACGAATGTTGCACGGCATACAAATCTTGAATTTTATTAAAGTTAATTTTTGAGAAGGTTTTTGAGGGTCTAAATTTTTTTACGGGAAAATTTAGTGGGATATCCCAAAAATATTCAAAGATTGCGGAAAAACAGGGTTTACATTCCCTGTATAAGTCCTGATTGTAGCAGTAGCTGCAACCTAATAAAGACCAAAACATGGCTAAAGATAAAAAACATGGCTAAAATATGATAATATCACCTAGCAAAGACCAAAACATGACTAAAGATAAAAAATGGCTTAAATATTATAAAATGACCTAGTAAAGACCAAAACATGGCTAAAGATAAAAACATGGCTAAGATATTATAAAATGACCTAGTAAAACTAAAACATGGCTAAAGGCAAAAAACATGGCTAAAATATAATAAAATGACCTAATAAAGACCAAAACATGGCTAAAGAAAAAAAACATGGCTAAAATATGACAAAATGATCTAGTTAAGACCAAAACATAGCTAAAGATAAAAAACATGTCTAAAATATGATAAAATGACCTAGTTAAGACCAAATCATGGCTAAAGATAAAAAATGGCTAAAATATTATAAAATGACCTAGTAAAGACCAAAACATGGCTAAAGATAAAAACATGGCTAAAATATTATAAAATGACCTAGTAAAGACCAAAACATGGCTATAGATAAAAAACATGTCTAAAATAGTATAAAATAACCTAGTAAAGACCAAAACATAGCTAAAGATGGCTAAAATATGATAAAATGACCTAGTAAAGACCAAAACATGGCTAAAGACAAAAAAAAGCATGGCTAAAATATAATAAAATGACCTAATAAAGACCAAAACATGGCTAAAGATAAAAAACATAGCTAAAATATTCTAAAATAACCTAGTAAAAAACCAAAACATGGCTAAAGATAAAAAACATGGCTAAAATGTGATAGAAAATATAAAACATGGCTAACAATATCAAAAGATAAAAAATCACAGAAAATTCAAAATAAGGACATAAAAATCAAAATAAATAGTATTTAAACTCACTACTTAATAACACAAACAAAAGAAAAATTCAAAGAAATGGGATATAACTGTGCTTTAGAATAAGAAAATATACAGAAACGAACATAAAGGCTAGGAAGGAAATGAGATATAGAAAAATAATCGCAATAAAGTGAAAATACAAAAACAAATTTTCAATATGAGATTCTATAAAATGTTCTTAAGCTCACCAAAGCCTTTCAAACTAGTAAAAATACCATGTTCTAGTTCAGCACTGCTATGTAGAGTAAAACACTTTCTCAGTGCCCCATCTCAGTCCCCCCCCCCAGATTCCTCCAGGTACCCAATTAGAGCTGAGTCGCCTTCGGATGAGCAAAAAGAGTCATACGATAAAACCCCTGTCAAAAGCCAAAAAACCAGCACCGTCAGGACTCGAACCCCTGTCCTCAGGATTTACAGGCTAGCGCACTAAGTACTCGGCTAGGAGGGGAAAAAATAGAAGAACGATTTTTTTTTTCTTACTGTCTAGTGACAAAATAAATCATGAATGCTGTTTTTGGATATGGAAAGTTTTTTAAAATTTCAAAATTGAGCCTGAAACCCTTCATACATAACGTCAGGTGAAATATAAAATACATCATTAAAATGGCCATTATCAAGGACCTCCCCTCCTCCTCGTTTCCCCTCCTCCACCTAGGTAAGCAAGCAAAATTAAGTTTTGTATGCACTGATGTCTGATTTTTTGTGAACAAGAAACGATTATTAGTTGTCCGAGTCTGCTATTTCGAAGTTTCAGATGATCTTTAAGTTTTAGACGATCTTATCCCATGTTTTGTTCTGGTTGATGTTTTATGTTTGATTTTGGTCTCTTTTTTCTCATTACCCCACTTTTTTCTGGTTGTTTATAGTGGAATAAATAAAATATTTATTATTATTAATTCGGAGTACTGATTTTTTTCCAAGTTTGGAATCCAACATCGATTCCAAAGCTACACATCATTTCAAACCTCAGTAGGATGGGGACAAATGATTTTTCCAGTAACCACCATCAGAATCAAGGGATTTTTATAAACAATTACTATCATTATTATTATTATTATAAATTCAGAGTATTAGTTTTAGCCCAAAATGTTACGTCATTTCAACCTTCAATAGGACGGGGGGAGGGGGGATGATTTTCCCAGTACGAGCCATCATAATTAAGAGTAATTACTGTCAATAATTAACAGATGTCTGAATAAAAAACAGCCGAAAAACCTCCTGCAATATTAATAACGCAACCTCCTTACCGCAACTTCCCGGTGTTCCGGTTACGTGCAACCGCCTAGTTCCAAGGTATAATAGTTAAGTCGCTCACCATATCGGAGTATACTTCAAAATTGGGGTATTCCCTCACTGTAGTAGGACATAGTTTGAATATAAAATCAAAAATGGGACATAAAATTATTTTAGACATTTTTAGGGAAGCTAATTTCCGATCTGAGCAAGACCAGGCCCGGTCAAAGTGAGAAATTTTGGTCAAGATAAAGAATTCAATTTTGTGTCCTTCTTTGTTTTGGGGATTATTGGCAACATTTCAAGGGAGAAGGGTTGCAGTGGTATAGCCAGGGGGAGGGGGAAGACGCCCGTCCCTGGGAGCATTCTCTGAAAGGGTTTTCTTATCACTACTATGATCTACGGATGTATTCTGGGAGGGGGTGGAAAGAAATCAACTTTGTCCCTGGGCGGTGAAAACCCTAGCTACGCCTCTGAGGGGTTGCACTTCAAAAACAGGGGGAATATGTTAATCCTGTCGAAAATATAGAAAATGAGGGGGAAATCCGTTGAATTTTTGTATCTTCGAACTTTTTGAATTAAAAATCTTGATTTCACAACGCTGATTTATTAGAAGAAACTAATAGAAGAAACGTCAATAGAAGAAACAAACCTGGATCGGGATCTTCAAGTTTTTCCTTTAGCCTAGGGAAAGCTGGTCGCAAGGCATCAGGATAGCGGAGAAATACTTTGTACAGCATGAGCACAGCTTTCTTCCGTAAGTAAGGCTTGGTAGACGTTAACTACAAAGAAATCAAGGTTATTAGGCTAAGCTTAGATCCATTTTAGTAACTACTGTTTCTTAATTATTATCTATTTTTTAAATTAACTGAACAAATTTTCATTACACATTTTTTTCGTAAGTTAGGATTGTTTTAGGTTGAGCTTCAACCCATTAAATAATTACTATAAATTTGCGTACACTGTGGGGGAATAAAAAAGTGATAACAATACTAATACCAATATATGAGGTCTTACGATTCTGAAAAACAGCCGAATTCTATATTATGTATATTTGAACAAATTTCACAGTAAATTAAGGAACTAAAATGTTTTGTTGATACGCCATCTACAAGCAATTTTGATCGTTTGGAAAAGAGCTAATAATTTTCCAATTATTTTGAAGATAATAGATGGACCAATTGATAGCGGATATTTTGGAAAACGAAAAAACAACTATAAAATTTGGCATTAGATAGCAGCACAGCTTCACAGAAGTAAAACCATTTCTTCCAGGAATTCCCCCTTTTGATCTGAAGTTTTGAAACCAAAGTGCGTGCAGTACTTCAGCTAAAGCATATGACAAATGGTTAAGGGCTATAAACTGAATTTTGAAACCCAAGTGTGTGCAGTACTTCAGTTAAAACAGATGACAAATGGTTAAGGGCTATAAACCTGAATTTTAAAACCAAAGTGTGTGCTATACTTCAATTGAAACAGATGACTAATGGTTAAGGGCTATAGCCCGAATTTTAAAACCAAAGTGCGTCCAGTTCTTCAGTTAATACGGATGACAAATGGTTAAGGGATATAACATGACTATTAAAACCAAAGTGCGTGCAGTACTTCAGTTAAAACAGATGACAAATGGTTAAGGGCTATAATCTGAATTTTGAAAACAAAGTGCGTGCAGTACTTCAGTTAAAACAGATGACAAATGGTTAAGGGCTATAACCTGAATTTTAAAACCAAAGTGCGTGCAGTACTTCAGTTAAAACAGATGACAAATGGTTAAGGGCTATAATCTGAATTTTGAAAACAAAGTGCGTGCAGTACTTCAGTTAAAACAGATGACAAATGGTTAAGGGCTATAGCCTGAATTTTAAAATTAAAGTACGAGCAGTACTTCAGTTAAAAGAGATGACAAATGGTTCAGGGCTATAACCTGAATTTTAAAACCGAAGTGCATGCAGTATTTCAGTTGATACAGATGACAAATGGTTAAGGGCTATAACCTTAATTTTAAAACCAAAGTGCGTGCAGTACTTCAGTTAAAACAGATGGCAAATGGTTAAGGGTTATAACCTGAATTTTCAAACCAAAGTGCGTGCAGTTCTTCAATCAATACAGATGACAAATGGTTAAAGGCTATAACCTGAATTTTCAAACCAAAGTGCGTGAAGTATTTCAGTTGATACAGATGACTAATGGTTAAGGGCTATAACCTGAATTTTAAAACCAAAGTGCGTGCAGTTCTTCAATCAATACAGATGAAAAATGGTTAAGGATTATAACCTGAATTTTAAAACCGAAGTGCATGCAGTATTTCAGTTGATACAGATGACAAATGGTTAAGGGCTATAAACCTGAATTTTAAAACCAAAGTGTGTGCAGTACTTCATTTAATACAGATGAAAAATGGTTAAGGACTATAACCTGAATTTTATAACCAAAGTACGTGCAGTACTTCAGTTAAAACAAATGACAAAAGGTTAAGGGCTATAACCTGGATTTTAAAACAAAAGTGCGTGCAGTACTTCAGTTAATACAGATGAAAAATAGTTAAGGGCTATAACCTGAATTTTATAACCAAAGTACGTGCAGTACTTCAGTTAAAACAGATGACAAAAAGTTTAGGGCTATTACCTGAATTTTAAAACCAAAGTGCGTGCAGTACTTTAGTTAATACACATGAAAAATGGTTAAGGGCTATAACCTGAATTTTATAACCAAAGTACGTGCAGTACTTCAGTTAAAACAGATGACAAAAGATTAAGGGCTACAACCTGAATTTTATAACCAAAGTGCGGGCAGTACGTCAGTTAATACAGATGACAAATGGTTAAGGGCTATAAACCTGAATTTTAAAACCAAAGTGTGTGCAGTACTTCAATCAGTACAGATGAAAAATGGTTAAGGGGTATAACCTGAATTTTAAAACCCAAGTGCGTGCAGTTCTTCAATCAATACAGATGAAAAATGGTTAAGGATTATAACCTGAATTTTAAAACCGAAGTGCATGCAGTATTTCAGTTGATACAGATGACAAATGGTTAAGGGATATAACCTGACTTTTAAAACCAAAGTGCGTGCAGTACTTTAGTTAAAACCAATGACAAATGGTTAAGGGCTATAACCTGAATTTTAAAACGAAAGTACGTGCAGTACTTCAGTTAGAACAGATGACAAATGGTTAAGGGCTATAACCTGAACTTTAAAACCAAAGTGCGGGCAGTACTTCAGTTAACACAGATGACAAATGGTTAAGGGCTATAACCTGAATTTTAAAATCAAAGTGCGCGCAGTACTTCAGTTAAAACAGATGACTAATGGTTAAGGACTATAACCTGAATTTTAAAACCAAAGTGCGTCGAGTACTTCAGTTAATACGGATGACAAATGGTTAAGGGATATAGCATGAATTTTAAAACCAAAGTACGTGCAGTACTTCAGTTAAGACCAATGACAAAGGGTCAAGGGCTATAACCGGAATTTTAAAACCCAAGTGTGTGCAGTACTTCAATCAAAACAGATTACTAATGGTTAAGGGCTATAGCCTGAATTTTAAAACCAAAGTACGTCCAGTACTTCCAGTACTTCAGTTTATACGGATGACAAATGGTTAAGGGATATAACCTGACTTTTAAAACCAAAGTGCGCACAGTACTTCAGTTAAAACTAATGACAAATGGTTAAGAGCTATAACCTGAATTTGATAACGAAAGTACGTACAGTACTTCAGTTAAAACAGACGACAAATGGTTAAGGGCTATAACCTGAATTTTAAAACCAAAGTGTGTGCAGTACTTCAATTAAAACAGAAGACTAATGGTTAAGGGCTACAGCCTGAATTTTGAAACCGAAGTGCGGCCAGGACTTCAGTTAATACGGATGACAAATGGTTAAGGGATATAACCTGACTTTTGAAACCAAAGTGCGTGCAGTACTTCAGTTAAAACCAATGACAAATGGTTAAGGGCTATAACCTGAATTTTAAAACGAAAGTACGTGCAGTACTTCAGTTAAAACAGATGACGAATGGTTAAGAGATATAACCTGAATTTTAAAACCAAAGTGCGTCCAGTACTTCAGTTAATACGGATGACAAATGGTTAAGGGATATAACCTGACTTTTAAAACCAAAGTGCGTGCAGTACTTAAGTTAAAACCGATGACAAAAGGTTAAGGGCTATAGCCTGAATTTTAAAACGAAAGTACGTGCAGTACTTCAGTTTAAACGGATGACAAATGGTTAAGGGATATAACCTGACTTTTAAAACCAAAGTGCGTGCAGTACTTCAGTTAAAACAGATGAAAAATGGTTAAGGGCTATAACCTGAATTTTAAAACCAAAGTGTGTGCAGTACTTCAATTAAAACAGATAAATGGTTAAGGGCTATAGCCTGAATTTTAAAACCAAAGTGCGTCCAGTACTTCAGTTAATACGGATGACAAATGGTTAAGGGATATAACCTGACTTTTAAAACCAAAGTGCGTGCAGTACTTCAATACAGATGACAAATGGTTAAGGGCTATAGCCTGAATTTTAAAACCAAAGTGCGTGCAGTACTTCAGTTAAAGCAGATGACTAATGGTTAAGGACTATAGCCTAAATTTTAAAACCAAAATGCGTCCAGTACTTCAGTTAATAAGGATAAGGGATGTAACCTGACTTTAAAAACCAAAGTGCGTGCAGTACTTCAGTTTAAACCGATGACAAATGGTTTAGGGCTATAACCTAAATTTTAAAACCAAAGTGCGTGCAGTACTTCAGTTAATACAGATGACAAATGGTTAATGGCTATAACCTGAATTTTGAAACCAAAGTGCGTGCAGTACTTCAGTTAAAACAGATGACTAATGGTTAACGACTATAGCCTGAATTTTAAAACCAAAATGCGTCCAGTACTTCAGTTAATACGGATGACAAATGGTTAAGGGATATAACCTGACTTTAAAAATCAAAGTGCTTGCAGTACTTCAGTTTAAACCGATGAAAAATGGTTAAGGGCTATAACCTGAATTTTAAAGCGAAAGTACGTGCAGTAACTCAGTTAAAAAAGATTGTGCAGTACTGAAGTTAAAACAGTACTTCATGTAATACAGATGAAAAATGGTTAAGAACTATAGCCTGAATTTTAAAACTAAAGTGCGTCCAGTACTTCAATTAATACGGATGACAAATGGTTAAGGGATATAACCTGACTTTTAAAACCAAAGTGCGTACAGTACTTCAGTTTAAACCGATGAAAAATGGTTAAGGGCTATAACCTGAATTTTAAAGCGAAAGTACATGCAGTAATTCAGTTAAAACAGATTGTGCAGTAATTCAGTTAAAATAGTACTTCATTTAATACAGATGAAAAATGGTTAAGGACTATAACCTGACTTTTAAAACCAAAGTGCGTCCAGTACTTCAGTTAAAACCGATGACAAATGGTTAAGGGCTATAGCCTCGTACCAAAAGAGTGGTAAGCACGCTAGACCTGAAACCCTATGCCCATAAGGGCAGGGGTTCCTGGTGTTGCTGATTATTTAGTTTGGAAGGGGGATCAATGATGTAACTCTGTAAGCTCAGCCAGAGTCAACCCAGCTTCAAATGGGTAACTGCAGAAATCTAGGGGAAGACACGGGAATCGTCGGATGATGGATCCCGGCCGATAGCAGAAAGTCAGGAGATCGGTACCTGCGCTACGTGGACAATTGGTCAGCATGCGAAAATGTTATGTGCATACACTTGCGGTGACAAACGGCTGAAATTTTAAGAAAAGTTTTAATAAAAATTGTATGAAATTTTAAGAAAAAAAAAGCCAACTTTTGTGTGAAAACCACTGGCACTGTGCCAGCGGAAGATGAAATTTTAACATTTCAAGCTTAAAGTCTAAAGCTAATTTTAGCGGTGTTAAAAAAAAAAAAAACTCAAAAATATTCCTTAACTATTTTCTATTCATTTTCAATTATATTTTTTCGTTTCACTTAATTTTTGGGAAATAAGAACCAATTTTTGGTTAAGTTGTTAAATTGTTTTGATTAAAACTTAATCTATTAATACCCCATGAGGTATACACAATACTATAGAGGTACACAAGCAACAAGTAAGAACAATCTTACGTTTGACCAACCTTAAAGAGGTTGGTCAAACCTCTTAGCCTTAAAGAGGAATACGCCCCTGCCCCAAGAGAGTTCTATGAATGGACTGCTTAAAACAAAAGTTACTCTGCTTACAAGTTACTATTTAACACCACTACTCTACACAAGTACTATTTAAATCATCTACAACTTATACTACTTAAGTAATAAAAGTAGATATAACCTCATTGTATAGTATATACTACTTACGTGATATTTCAATGAACTGGTTACTGTATTTTTTTTCTTTTATTCTCTTTTGATTTCAGATTTCTCCTTTATTAAATTCTTATGGTTTAGATTATTTCCGTTTTTCAACACCGAGGACGCCGTGTTTTATAGAGATGAATTCTTCATTTGATTGAGATTTTTATTGACAATTTGACATTTCGTTTGATTGACATTTTTCTTCCTGGTTGCCATGAACCCCCCCCCCCCCCACCCCAAAAAAAGTGGGTAAAAAATCAGCCAGAAATAAGCTAAGGACATGGAGCCCAATAGTTTAAAAAGGTGATGCCATCCTTTGAAAGTATAGCTGCCTTTTAGGAATGAGATGTTGTTAATGTTGGAATTTTTAAGGAAAAAAAGATCGGTTTAATTAACCGAGTATTTAAACGAGTATTTAATTAACGAGTAATTAAACATATTTAATTAACTAGTTTTGATTGCTTATTTCCAAGATTCGACGCGGCAATACTGACGAAATCTTAAACTACCCCAAAACTTCATACTTTGAAACAACGAAAATAAAATCTTAGAAAATCGTTGTTTTCAGATGTGATTAGACCTAAGATAGGTCCAAGGAGCAAAGGAATGTTTTTACTTTGGTGTCCTTGGCCTAGGAAATATCCAGGATTTTTATCCTGGGGGAGGGTGGGGTTACAAGAAAAACTTTAAAAAAACGCATAAATGTTTGTTTATATGTATTTTTGTTACGTTTTTACGAGTCAGATAGAAATTTCGAGAGGGGTCAGACCCGGTAAAACCCCCACCCCTGGATGCAGCCTTGGTATTTCAAAATTGCTAACCTGTCACCGAGGACCGTGAAAATGAATTTTTATTGTTTGATTGATTAAGTTGAAAATAATTCAATTATATACATCTTTAAAAATTAGGGATTTAGTTTTTACTAAAAATGACCTTCATGTGCAGTTTGTACATTCATGTGCAGCCAAAAAACTAAAAAAAAATACAACAAAAAAACGTATGTGAAAATTTAGCCAAAAACCGCCTAAGAAGGTTTAACTTACCTTTGAATGTATAGTTGTCTTTGGAAGTAAACATATTTTTAATGTTTGACCCTCTACAGATGAAAAGCGTTGTCAATTTCAGCTAAACAGTTTCACTTACTTATTTGGACGATTCAACGTGGAAACAGTGACGAAAACGTGACACTATCTAATGGCTTCATAATATAGAAAAAAAAGAAAATCCGTGACAATCACGGTAAAGTACGTATACCTAAGAATAGGCCGGGGGCTAATAATGTTTTTATTTTGATATCTTTAATATTTAGCTAAAACTTAAATTAATTGTTTCAAAATTTTAAGTTTTTGGGCAGGGTGAATTTTTCGACGTTGAACCGTGAAAATAACGTAAGAAATAGTAATTAGCTAAATTTGACAACGCTTATTTTTCTAATTTCGTTCCCAAAGATGACTACACCTTCAAAAGAAAGCTATATCATTTAATATCTTTAAATCATTTGAAGCTATTCATTTGATATCTTTAAATCATTTGAAGCAGTATCATTTGATATCTTTAAATCATTTGAAGCTGTATCATTTGATATCTTTAAATCATTTGAAGCTATATCATTTGATATCTTTAAGTCATTTGAAGCTATATCATTTGATATCTTTAAATCATTTGAAGCAGTATCATTTGATATCTTTAAACCATTTGAAGCTATATCATTTGATATCTTTAAGTCATTTGAAGCTATATCATTTGATATCTTTAAATCATTTGAAGCAGTATCATTTGATATCTTTAAATCATTTGAAGCTGTACCATTTGATATCTTTAAACCATTTGAAGCTATATCATTTGATATCTTTAAGTCATTTGAAGCTATATCATTTGATATCTTTAAATCATTTGAAGCAGTATCATTTGATATCTTTAAATCATTTGAAGCTGTATCATTTGATATCTTTAAATCATTTGAAGCTATATCATTTGATATCTTTAAGTCATTTGAAGCTATATCAATTGATATCTTTAAATCATTTGAAGCTGTACCATTTGATAACTTTAAACCATTTGAAGCTATATCATTTGATATCTTTAAGTCATTTGAAGCTATATCATTTGATATCTTTAAGTCATTTGAAGCTATATCATTTGATATCTTTAAATCATTTGAAGCTGTACCATTTGATATCTTTAAATCATTTGAAGCTATATCATTTGATATCTTTAAGTCATTTGAAGCTATATCATTTGATATCTTTCAGTCATTTGAAGCTGTATCATTTGATATCTTTAAATCATTTGAAGCTATATCATTTGATATCTTTAAGTCATTTGAAGCTATATCATTTGATATCTTTAAATCATTTGAAGCTGTACCATTTGATATCTTTAAGTCATTTGAAGCTATATCATTTGATATCTTTAAGTCACTTGAAGCTATATCATTTGATATCTTTAAATCATTTGAAGCTATATCATTTGATATCTTTAAATCATTTGAAGCTATATCATTTGATATCTTTAAATCATTTGAAGCCATTTGATATCTTTAAATCATTTGAAGCTATGTCATTTGATATCTTTAAATCATTTGAAGCAGTATCATTTGATATCTTTAAATCATTTGGAGCTGTATCATTTGATATCTTTAAATCATTTGAAGCTATATCATTTGATATCTTTAAGTCATTTGAAGCTATATCATTTGATATCTTTAAATCATTTGAAGCTGTATCATTTGATATCTTTAAGTCATTTGAAGCTATATCATTTGATATCTTTAAATCATTTGAAGCTGTACCATTTGATATCTTTAAGTCATTTGAAGCTATATCATTTGATATCTTTAAGTCATTTGAAGCTATATCATTTGATATCTTTAAGTCACTTAAAGCTATATCATTTGATATCTTTAAATCATTTGAAGCTATATCATTTGATATCTTTAAATCATTTGAAGCTATATCATTTGATATCTTTAAGTCATTTGAAGCTATATCATTTGATATCTTTAAATCATTTGAAGCTGTACCATTTGATATCTTTAAGTCATTTGAAGCTATATCATTTGATATCTTTAAGTCACTTAAAGCTATATCATTTGATATCTTTAAATCATTTGAAGCTATATCATTTGATATCTTTAAATCATTTGAAGCTGTACCATTTGATATCTTTAAGTCATTTGAAGCTATATCATTTGATATCTTTAAGTCATTTGAAGCTATATCATTTGATATCTTTAAATCATTTGAAGCTGCATCATTTGGTATCTTTAAATCATTTGAAGCTATATCATTTGACATCTTTAAGTCATTTGAAGCTATATCATTTGATATCTTTAAATCATTTGAACCTAAATCATTTGATATCTTTAAGTCATTTGAAGCTATATTATTTGATATCTTTAAATCATTTGAAGTTGTATCATTTGATATCTTTAAATCATTTGAAGCAATATCATTTTATATCTTTAAATCATTTGAAGCTTTATCATTTGATATCTTTAAATCATTTGAAGCTGTATCATTTGATATCTTTAAATCATTTGAAGCTATATCATTTGATATCTTTAAATCATTTGACGCTATATCATTTGATATCTTTAAGTCATTTGAAGCTATATCATTTGATATCTTTAAATCATTTGAACCTATATCATTTGATATCTTTAAGTCATTTGAAGCTATATCATTTGATATCTTTAAATCATTTGAAGCTGTATCATTTGATATCTTTAAATCATTTGAAGCTATATCATTTTATATCTTTAAATCATTTGAAGCTTTATCATTTGATATCTTTAAATCATTTGAAGCTGTATCATTTGATATCTTTAAATCATTTGAAGCTATATCATTTGATATCTTTAAATCATTTGACGCTATATCATTTGATATCTTTAAATCATTTGAAGCTGTACCATTTGATATCTTTAAATCATTTGAAGCTATATCATTTGATATCTTTAAATCATTTGAAGCTTTATCATTTGATATCTTTAAATCATTTGAAGCTATATCATTTGATATCTTTAAATCATTTGTCGCTATATCATTTGATATATTTAAATCATTTGAAGCTGTACCATTTGATATCTTTAAATCATTTGAAGCTATATCATTTGATATCTTTAAGTCACTTGAAGCTATATCATTTGATATCTTTAAATCATTTGAAGCTATATCATTTGATATCTTTAAATCATTTGAAGCTGTACCATTTGATATCCTTAAATCCTTTGAAGCTATATCATTTGATATCTTTAATTCATTTGAAGCTATATCATTTGATATCTTTAAGTCATTTGAAGCTATATCATTTGATATCTTTAAATCATTTGAAGCTATATCATTTGATATCTTTAAGTCATTTGAAGCTATATCATTTGATATCTTTAAATCATTTGAAGCTGTACCATTTGATATCCTTAAATCCTTTGAAGCTATATCATTTGATATCTTTAAGTCATTTGAAGCTATATCATTTGATATCTTTAAATCATTTGAAGCAGTATCATTTGATATCTTTAAATCATTTGAAGCTGTATCATTTGATATCTTTAAATCATTTGAAGCTATATCATTTGATATCTTTAAGTCATTTGAAGCTATATCAATTGATATCTTTAAATCATTTGAAGCTGTACCATTTGATAACTTTAAACCATTTGAAGCTATATCATTTGATATCTTTAAGTCATTTGAAGCTATATCATTTGATATCTTTAAGTCATTGAAGCTATATCATTTGATATCTTTAAATCATTTGAAGCTGTACCATTTGATATCTTTAAATCATTTGAAGCTATATCATTTGATATCTTTAAGTCATTTGAAGCTATATCATTTGATATCTTTAAGTCATTTGAAGCTATATCATTTGATATCTTTAAATCATTTGAAGCTGTATCATTTGATATCTTTAAATCATTTGAAGCTATATCATTTGATATCTTTAAGTCATTTGAAGCTATATCATTTGATATCTTAAAATCATTTGAAGCTGTACCATTTGATATCTTTAAGTCATTTGAAGCTATATCATTTGATATCTTTAAGTCACTTGAAGCTATATCATTTGATATCTTTAAATCATTTGAAGCTATATCATTTGATATCTTTAAATCATTTGAAGCTATATCATTTGATATCTTTAAATCATTTGAAGCTGTATCATTTGATATCTTTAAATCATTTGAAGCTATATCATTTGATATCTTTAAATCATTTGAAGCAGTATCATTTGATATCTTTAAATCATTTGAAGCTGTATCATTTGATATCTTTAAATCATTTGAAGCTATATCATTTGATATCTTTAAGTCATTTGAAGCTATATCATTTGATATCTTTAAATCATTTGAAGCTGTATCATTTGATATCTTTAAGTCATTTGATGCTATATCATTTGATATCTTTAAATCATTTGAAGCTGTACCATTTGATATCTTTAAATCATTTGAAGCTATATCATTTGATATCTTTAAGTCATTTGAATCTATATCATTTGATATCTTTAAGTCATTTGAAGCTATATCATTTGATATCTTTAAATCATTTGAAGCTGTATCATTTGATATCTTTAAATCATTTGAAGCTATATCATTTGATATCTTTAAGTCATTTGAAGCTATATCATTTGATATCTTTAAATCATTTGAAGCTGTACCATTTGATATCTTTAAGTCATTTGAAGCTATATAATTTGATATCTTAAAGTCACTTGAAGCTATATCATTTGATATCTTTAAATCATTTGAAGCTGTACCATTTGATATCTTTAAATCATTTGAAGCTATATCATTTGATATCTTTAAGTCATTTGAAGCTATATCATTTGATATCTTTAAATCATTTGAAGCTGTATCATTTGATATCTTTAAGTCATTTGAAGCTATATCATTTGATATCTTTAAATCATTTGAAGCTGTACCATTTGATATCTTTAAATCATTTGAAGCTATATCATTTGATATTTTTAAGTCATTTGAATCTATATCATTTGATATCTTTAAGTCATTTGAAGCTATATCATTTGATATCTTTAAATCATTTGAAGCTATATTATTTGATATCTTTAAGTCATTTGAAGCTATATCATTTGATAACTTTAAATCATTTGAAGCTATATCATTTGATATCTTTAAGTCATTTGAAGCTATATCATTTGATATCTTTAAGTCATTTGAAGCTATATCATTTGATATCTTTAAATCATTTGAAGCTGTATCATTTTAAATCTTTAAATCATTTGAAGCTATATCATTTGATATCTTTAAGTCATTTGAAGCTATATCATTTGATAACTTTAAATCATTTGAAGCTATATCATTTGATATCTTTAAGTCATTTGAAGCTATATCATTTGATATCTTTAAGTCATTTGAAGCTATATCATTTGATATCTTTAAATCATTTGAAGCTGTATCATTTTAAATCTTTAAGTCATTTGAAGCTATATCATTTGATATCTTTAAATCATTTGAAGCTGTATCATTTGATATCTTTAAATCATTTGAAGCTATATCATTTGATATCTTTAAGTCATTTGAAGCTATATCATTTGATATCTTTAAATCATTTGAAGCTATATCATTTGATATCTTTCAGTCATTTGAAGCTATATCATTTGATATCTTTAAATCATTTGAAGCTATATCATTTGATATCTTTAAATCATTTGAAGCTGTATCATTTGATATCTTTAAATCATTTGAAGCTATATCATTTAATATCTTTAAATCATTTGAAGCTATATCATTTGATATCTTTAAATCATTTGAAGCTATATCATTTGATATCTTTAAATCATTTGAAGCTATATCATTTGATATCTTTAAGTCATTTGAAGCTATATCATTTGATATCTTTAACTCATTTGAAGCTGTATCATTTGATATCTTTAAATCATTTGAAGCTATATCATTTGATGTCTTTCAGTCATTTGAAGCTATATCATTTGATATCTTTAAATCATTTGAAGCTATATCATTTGATATCTTTAAATCATTTGAAGCTGTATCATTTGATATCTTTAAATCATTTGAAGCTATATCATTTGATATCTTTAAGTCATTTGAAGCTATATCATTTGATATCTTTAAGTCATTTGAAGCTATATCATTTGATATCTTTAAGTCATTTGAGGCTATATCATTTGATATCTTTAAATCATTTGAAGCTATATCATTTGATATCTTTAAGTCAATTGAAGCTATATCATTTAATATCTTTAAATCATTTGAAGCTATATCATTTGATATCTTTAAATCATTTGAAGATGTATCATTTGATATCTTTAAATCATTTGAAGCTATATCATTTGATATCTTTAAATCATTTGAAGCTGTACCATTTGATATCTTTAAATCATTTGAAGCTATATCATTTGATATCTTTAAATCATTTGAAGCTGTACCATTTGATATCTTTAAATCATTTGAAGCTATATCATTTGATATCTTTAAGTCATTTGAAGCTATATCATTTGATATCTTTAAGTCATTTGAAGCTATATCATTTGATATCTTTAAATCATTTGAAGCTGTACCATTTGATATCTTTAAATCATTTGCTTCAAATGACTTAAAGATATCAAATGATATAGCTTCAAATGATTTAAAGATATCAAATGATATAGCTTCAAATGACTTAAAGATATCAAATGATATAGCTTCAAAAGACTTAAAGATATCAAATGATATAGCTTCAAATGACTTAAAGATATCAAATGATATAGCTTCAAATGATTTAAAGATATCAAATGATACAGCTTCAAATGATTTAAAGATATCAAATGATATAGCTTCAAATGATTTAAAGATATCAAATGATGTAGCTTCAAATGACTTAGAGATATCAAATGATATAGCTTTAAGGCATTTGAAGCTATATCATTTGATATCTTTAAGTCATTTGAAGCTATATCATTTGATATCTTTAAGTCATTTGAAGCTATATCATTTGATATCTTTAAATCATTTGAAGCTATATCATTTGATATCTTTAAGTCATTTGAAGCTATATCACTTGATATCTTTAAGTCATTTGAAGCTATATCATTTGATATCTTTAAATCATTTGAAGCTATATCATTTGATATCTTTAAATCATTTGAAGCTATATCATTTAATATCTTTAAATCATTTGAAGCTATATCATTTGATATCTTTAAATCATATGAAGCTGTATCATTTGATATGTTTAAATCATTTGAAGCTATATCATTTGATATCTTTAAATCATTTGAAGCTATATCATTTGATATCTTTAAGTCATTTGAAGCTATATCATTTGATATCTTTAAGTCACTTAAAGCTATATCATTTGATATCTTTAAATCATTTGAAGCTATATCATTTGATATCTTTAAATCATTTGAAGCTGTATCATTTGATATCTTTAAATCATTTGCTTCAAATGACTTAAAGATATCAAATGATATAGCTTCAAATGATTTAAAGATATCAAATGATATAGCTTCAAATGACTTAAAGATATCAAATGATATAGCTTCAAATGACTTAAAGATATCAAATGATATAGCTTCAAATGACTTAAAGATATCAAATGATATAGCTTCAAATGATTTAAAGATACCAAATGACACAGCTTCAAATGATTTAAAGATATCAAATGATATAGTTTCAAATGATTTAAAGATATCAAATGATATAGCTTCAAATGACTTAAAGATATCAAGTGATATAGCTTTAAGTCATTTGAAGCTATATCATTTGATATCTTTAAGTCATTTGAAGCTATATCATTTGATATCTTTAAGTCATTTGAAGCTATATCATTTGATATCTTTAAATCATTTGAAGCTATATCATTTGATATCTTTAAGTCATTTGAAGCTATATCATTTGATATCTTTAAGTAATTTGAAGCTATATCATTTGATATCTTTAAATCATTTGAAGCTATATCATTTGATATCTTTAAGTCATTTGAAGCTATATCATTTAATATCTTTAAATCATTTGAAGCTATATCATTTGATATCTTTAAATCATTTGAAGCGGTATCATTTGATATCTTTAAATCATTTGAAGCTATATCATTTGATATCTTTAAATCATTTGAAGCTATATCATTTGATATCTTTAAGTCATTTGAAGCTATATCATTTGATATCTTTAAGTCACTTGAAGCTATATCATTTGATATCTTTAAATCATTTGAAGCTATATCATTTGATATCTTTAAGTCATTTGAAGCTATATCATTTGATATCTTTAAGTCATTTGAAGCTATATCATTGGATATCTTTAAATCATTTGAAGCTGTATCATTTGATATCTTTAAATCATTTGAAGCTATATCATTTGATATCTTTAAGTCATTTGAAGCTATATCATTTGATATCTTTAAATCATTTGAAGCTGTACCATTTGATATCTTTAAGTCATTTGAAGCTATATAATTTTATATCTTTAAGTCACTTGAAGCTATATCATTTGATATCTTTAAATCATTTGAAGCTATATCATTTGATATCTTTAAGTCATTTGAAGCTATATCATTTGATACCTTTAAATCATTTGAAGCTATATCATTTGATATCTTTAAATCATTTGAAGCTGTATCATTTGAAATCTTTAAATCATTTGAAGCTATATCATTTGATATCTTTAAGTCACTTGAAGCTATATCATTTAATATCTTTAAATCATTTGAAGCTACATCATTTGATATCTTTAAATCATTTGAAGCTATATCATTTGATATCTTTAAATCATTTGAAGCTATATCATTTGATATCTTTAAGTCATTTGCAGCTATATCATTTGATATCTTTAAATCATTTGAACCTATATCATTTGATATCTTTAAATCATTCGAAGCTGTATCATTTGAAATCTTTAAATCATTTGAAGCTATATCATTTGATATCTTTAAGTCACTTGAAGCTATATCATTTAATATCTTTAAATCATTTGAAGCTATATCATTTGATATCTTTAAATCATTTGAAGCTATATCATTTGATATCTTTAAATCATTTGAAGCTATATCATTTGATATCTTTAAGTCATTTTAAGCTATATCATTTGATATCTTTAAATCATTTGAAGCTATATCATTTGATATCTTTAAGTCATTTGAAGCTGTATCATTTGATATCTTTAAATCATTTGAAGCTATATCATTTGATATCTTTAAGTCATTTGAAGCTATATAATTTGATATCTTTAAATCATTTGAAGCTATATCATTTGATATCTTTAAGTCATTTGAAGCTATATCATTTGATATCTTTAAATCATTTGAAGCTGTATCATTTGATATCTTTAAATCATTTGAAGCTATATCATTTGATATCTTTAAATCATTTGAAGCTATATCATTTGATATCTTTAAATCATTTGAAGCTGTATCATTTGATATCTTTAAATCATTTGAAGCTATATCATTTGATATCTTTAAATCATTTGAAGCTATATCATTTGATATCTTTAAATCATTTGAAGCTATATCATTTGATATCTTTAAATCATTTGAAGCTATATCATTTGATATCTTTAAATCATTTGAAGCTATATCATTTGATATCTTTAAGTCATTTGAAGCTATATCATTTGATATCTTTAAATCATTTGAAGCTATATCATTTGATATCTTTAAGTCATTTGAAGCTATATCATTTGATATCTTTAAATCATTTGATATCTTTAAATCATTTGAAGCTATATCATTTGATATCTTTAAGTCATTTGAAGCTATATCATTCGATATCTTTAAGTCATTTGAAGCTATATCATTTGATATCTTTAAGTCATTTGAAGCTATATCATTTGATATCTTTAAATCATTTGAAGCTATATCATTTGATATCTTTAAGTCATTTGAAGCTATATCATTTAATATCTTTAAATCATTTGAAGCTATATCATTTGATATCTTTAAATCATTTGAAGCTATATCATTTGATATCTTTAAGTCATTTGAAGCTATATCGTTTGATATCTTTAAATAATTTGAAGCTATATCATTTGATATCTTTAAATCATTTGAGACTATATCATTTGATATCTTTAAATCATTTGAAGCTATATCATTTGATATCTTTAAATCATTAGAAGCTATATCATTTGGTACTTAAAAAAAAAAAAAATTCTTGTTTTCGACTACTTACGAGGGTCATGATATCATTGGCCAAATCTCTTGCTAGATCACAGCTAATGAAGCAGGACAATCCAGAAAGAGCAGCACCTGCGTCATACTGATTCTGACTGCTCAGGTCCTTCCGTATCATATTTGTCGTCAACATCAGTACCTAGAATGATCAGAGCTATATCATTGAATTTTCTCGTCTTCAAACATTTTTTTATATCATGTCTTATTTTTTAATATGTTTTAATATAGTGTCTTATTTTTTTACATAGTATCTTAATTTTTAATATTTTTTAATATAATGTCTTATTTTTTAAATATTATGTCTAATTTTTTTTATATAATGTCTTAGTTTTTAATATGTTTTAATATAATGTCTTATTTTTTTATATAATATCTTAATTTTTAATATTTTTTAATATAATGTCTTATTTTTTATATAATGTCTTAATTTTTAATATTTTTTAATATGTTCTAATATAATGTCTTACTTTTTTAATATGTTTTAATACAATCTCTTTTTTTATATAACGCATTAATTTTTAATATTTTTTAACATAATGTCTTGTTTTTTTAATATAATGTCTTAACTTTTAATATGTTTTAATATAATGTCTTAATTTATAATAGTTTTTAATATAATGTCTTATTTTTTAATATAATGTCTTAATTTTTAATATGTTTTAATATAATGTCTTATTTTTTTATATAATGTCTTATTTTTTTAATATAAAGTACGTAGATATAGCAGTTTCATTTCAAATAAGCCCTTAAACAGCTCTCCAATGCCCCGCTAGCGTTAAAGAAAAAAAACATTCACTATTTCTAAGGAAACAATGCATTTCTCATTATTTTATAATAAATTCTTTATTGTTCAAGGTGGGGACTATAGCTTCCTCAGCCTACATAGGGTGTTCAACAATGACGATTCTAATAGTGCGGGCTCCATTTCAATCCGACACCCTTTTCAAGAGATTTCAGGCTATCTATCGAAATTCCTATTATTATTTTTTTTTTTTTTGCAATGAACTTTTATTATTAAAATTAACCGAAATCATAGCCTCCATTCCTAGATCTGCTTCAAATTACCATTTTTCTTCTCACTTGACAGTTTTTTTTTTTTTTTCAAAAAGCGTTTTTAAATTTTTGGTTACCAAGGGCTAAACTTCGTTCTTTACTAAGTAGTGCTGCAACCAGGATTAGAATATTTGTGACAATATGCTTATAGAGGTTTAGAGTTTTTTTCAAAAAGCATTTTAAAATTCTGGTTACCATTGGCTCAACTTCGTGCTTTACTAAGTAGTGCTGCAACCAGGATTAGAATATTTGTGACAATATGCTTATACAGGATTGGAGTTTTTTTCAAAAGCATTTTAAAATTTTTGGTTACCATTGGCTCAACTTCGTTCTTTACTAAGTAGTGCTGCAACCGCGATTAGGATATTTGTGACAATATGCTTATACAGGTTTGGAGTTTTTTTTTCAAAAAGCGTTTTTAAATTTTTGGTTATCATGGGCTCAACTTCGTTGTTTACCAAGTAGTGCTGCAACCAGGATTAGAATATTTGTGACAAAATGCTTATACAGGCTTAGAGCTTTTTTTTCAAAAAGCGTTTTAAAATTTTTGGTTACCATGGGCTCAACTTCGTTCTTTACTAAGTAGTGCTGCAACCAGGATTAGAATATTTGTGACAATATGCTTATACAGGTTTGGAGTTTTTTTCAAAAAGCATTTTAAAATTTTTGGTTACCATTGGCTTAACTTCGTGCTTTACTAAGTAGTGCTGCAACCAGGATTAGAATATTTGTAAAAATAAGCTTATACAGGTTTGGAGTTTTTTTTACAAAAAGCATTTTAAAATTTTTGGTTACCATGGGCTCAACTTCGTTCTTTACTAAGTAGTGCTGCAACCAGGATTAGAATATTTGTGACAATATGCTTATACAGGATTGGAGTTTTTTTCAAAAGCATTTGAAAATTTTTGGTTACCATTGGCTCAACTTCGTTCTTTACTAAGTAGTGCTGCAACCACGATTAGGATATTTGTGACAATATGCTTATACAGGTTTGGAGTTTTTTTTTTCAAAAAGCATTTTTAAATTTTTGGTTACCATGGGCTCAACTTCGTTGTTTACCAAGTAGTGCTGCAACCAGGATTAGAATATTTGTGACAAAATGCTTATACAGGTTTAGAGCTTTTTTTTTTAAAAGCGTTTTTAAATTTTTGGTTACCATGGGCTCAACTTCGTTCTTTACTAAGTAGTGCTGCAACCAGAATTAGAATATTTGTGACAATATGCTTATACAGGTTTGGAGTTTTTTTTCAAAAAGCGTTTTTAAATTTTTGGTTACCATGGGCTCAACTTCGCTCTTTACTAAGTATCGCTGCAACCTGGATTAGAATATTTGCGACAATATGCTTATACAGGTTTAGAGTTTTTTTTTCAAAAAGTGTTTTTAAATTTTTGGTTACCATGGGCTCAACTTCGTTCTTTACTAAGTAGTGCTGCAACCTGGATTAGAATACTTGTAACAAAATGCTTATACAGGTTTGGAGAGTTTGTTTCGAAAAGCGTTTTTAAATTTTTGGTTACCATGGGCTCAACTTCGTTCTTTACTAAGTAGTGCTGCAACCTGGATTAGAATATTTGTGACAATATGCTTATACAGGTTTTGGGTTTTTTTTCAAAAAGCGTTTTTAAATTTTTGGTTACCATGGGCTCAACTTCGCTCTTTACTAGGTAGTGCTGCAACCAGAATTAGAATATTTGTGACAATATGCTTATACAGGTTTGGAGGTTTTTTTTTTCAAAAAGTGTTTTCAAATTTTTAGTTACCATGGGCTCAACTTCGCTCTTTACTAGGTAGTGCTGCAACTAGAATTAGAATACTTGTGACAATATGCTTATACAGGTTTGGAGGTTTTTTTTTTCAAAAAGCGTTTTTAAATTTTTAGTTACCATGGGCTCAACTTCGCTCTTTACTAGGTAGTGCTGCAACTAGAATTAGAATACTTGTGACAATATGCTTATACAGGTTTGGAGGTTTTTTTTTTCAAAAAGCGTTTTCAAATTTTTAGTTACCATGGGCTCAACTTCGCTCTTTACTAGGTAGTGCTGCAACCAGAACTAGAATATTTGTGACAATATGCTTATACAGGTTTGGAGGTTTTTTTTTTCAAAAAGCGTTTTCAAATTTTTAGTTACCATGGGCTCAACTTCGCTCTTTACTAGGTAGTGCTGCAACTAGAATTAGAATACTTGTGACAATATGCTTATACAGGTTTGGAGGTTTTTTTTTCAAAAAGCGTTTTTAAATTTTTAGTTACCATGGGCTCAACTTCGCTCTTTACTAGGTAGTGCTGCAACTAGAATTAGAATACTTGTGACAAAATGCTTATACAGGTTTGGAGGTTTTTTTTTCAAAAAGCGTTTTTAAATTTTTAGTTACCATGGGCTCAACTTCGCTCTTTACTAAGTAGTGCTGCAACTAGAATTAGAATACTTGTGACAATATGCTTATACAGGTTTGGAGTTTTTTTTCAAAAAGCATTTTAAAATTTTTGGTTACCATGGGCTCAACTTCGTTCTTTACTAAGTAGTGCTGCAACCAGGATTAGAATATTTGTGACAATATGCTTATACAGGATTGGAGTTTTTTTCAAAAAGCATTTGAAAATTTTTGGTTACCATTGGCTCAACTTCGTTCTTTACTAAGTAGTGCTGCAACCACGATTAGGATATTTGTGACAATATGCTTATACAGGTTTGGAGTTTTTTTTTTCAAAAAGCATTTTTAAATTTTTGGTTACCATGGGCTCAACTTCGTTGTTTACCAAGTAGTGCTGCAACCAGGATTAGAATATTTGTGACAAAATGCTTATACAGGTTTAGAGCTTTTTTTTTTAAAGCGTTTTTAAATTTTTGTTTACCATGGGCTCAACTTCGTTCTTTACTAAGTAGTGCTGCAACCAGAATTAGAATATTTGTGACAATATGCTTATACAGGTTTGGAGTTTTTTTTCAAAAAGCGTTTTTAAATTTTTGGTTACCATGGGCTCAACTTCGCTCTTTACTAAGTATCGCTGCAACCTGGATTAGAATATTTGCGACAATATGCTTATACAGGTTTATAGTTTTTTTTTCAAAAAGTGTTTTTAAATTTTTGGTTACCATGGGCTCAACTTCGCTCTTTACTAAGTAGTGCTGCAACCTGGATTAGAATACTTGTAACAAAATGCTTATACAGGTTTGGAGAGTTTGTTTCGAAAAGCGTTTTTAAATTTTTGGTTACCATGGGCTCAACTTCGTTCTTTACTAAGTAGTGCTGCAACCTGGATTAGAATATTTGTGACAATATGCTTATACAGGTTTTGGGTTTTTTTTCAAAAAGCGTTTTTAAATTTTTGGTTACCATGGGCTCAACTTCGCTCTTTACTAAGTAGTGCTGCAACTAGAATTAGAATATTTGTGACAAAATGCTTATACAGGTTTGGAGGTTTTTTTTCAAAAAGCGTTTTTAAATTTTTAGTTACCATGGGCTCAACTTCGCTCTTTACTAGGTAGTGCTGCAACTAGAATTAGAATACTTGTGACAATATACTTATACAGGTTTGGAGGTTTTTTTTTTCAAAAAGCGTTTTTAAATTTTTGGTTACCATGGGCTCAACTTCGCTCTTTACTAAGTATCACTGCAACCTGGATTAGAATATTTGCGACAATATGCTTATACAGGTTTATAGTTTTTTTGTCAAAAAGTGTTTTTAAATTTTTGGTTCATGGGCTCAACTTCGCTCTTTACTAGGTAGTGCTGCAACCAGAATTAGAATATTTGTAACAAAATGCTAATACAGGTTTGGAGAGTTTGTTTCGAAAAGCGTTTTTAAATTTTTGGTTACCATGGGCTCAATTTCGTTCTTTACTAAGTAGTGCTGCAACCTGGATTAGAATATTTGTGACAATATGCTTATACAGGTTTTGGGTTTTTTTTCAAAAAGCGTTTTTAAATTTTTGGTTACCATGGGCTCAACTTCACTCTTTACTAAGTAGTGCTGCAACTAGAATTATAATATTTGTGACAAAATGCTTATACAGGTTTGGAGGTTTTTTTTCAAAAAGCGTTTTTAAATTTTTAGTTACCATGGGCTCAACTTCGCTCTTTACTAAGTAGTGCTGCAACTAGAATTAGAATACTTGTGACAAAATGCTTATACGGGTTTGGAGGTTTTATTTTTCAAAAAGCGTTTTTAAATTTTTGGTTACCATGGGCTCAACTTCACTCTTTACTAAGTAGAGCTGCAACCAGAATTAAAATATTTGTGACAATATGCTTATACAGGTTTGGAGTTTTTTTTTTCAAAAAGCGTTTTTAAATTTTTAGTTACCATGGGCTCAACTTCGCTCTTTACTAGGTAGTGCTGCAACTAGAATTAGAATACTTGTGACAAAATGCTTATACAGGTTTGGAGGTTTTTTTTCAAAAAGCGTTTTTAAATTTTTGGTTACCATGGGCTCAACTTCGCTCTTTACTAAGTAGTGCTGCAACTAGAATTAGAATACTTGTGACAATATGCTTATACAGGTTTGGAGGTTTTTTTTCAAAAAGCGTTTTCAAATTTTTAGTTACCATGGGCTCAACTTCGCTCTTTACTAGGTAGTGCTGCAACCAGAATTAGAATATTTGTGACAATATGCTTATACAGGTTTGGAGGTTTTTTTTTTTCAAAAAGCGTTTTTAAATTTTTAGTTACCATGGGCTCAACTTCGCTCTTTACTAGGTAGTGCTGCAACTAGAATTAGAATACTTGTGACAATATGCTTATACAGGTTTGGAGGTTTTTTTTTCAAAAAGCGTTTTTAAATTTTTAGTTACCATGGGCTCAACTTCGCTCTTTACTAGGTAGTGCTGCAACTAGAATTAGAATACTTGTGACAAAATGCTTATACAGGTTTGGAGGTTTTTTTTTCAAAAAGCGTTTTTAAATTTTTGGTTACCATGGGCTCAACTTCGCTCTTTACTAAGTAGTGCTGCAACTAGAATTAGAATACTTGTGACAATATGCTTATACAGGTTTGGAGGTTTTTTTTTCAAAAAGCGTTTTCAAATTTTTAGTTACCATGGGCTCAACTTCGCTCTTGACTAGGTAGTGCTGCAACTAGAATTAGAATACTTGTGACAATATGCTTATACAGGTTTGGAGGTTTTTTTTTCAAAAAGCGTTTTCAAATTTTTAGTTACCATGGGCTACACTTCGCTCTTGACTAGGTAGAGCTGCAACCAGAATTAGAATATTTGTGACAATATGCTTATACAGGTTTGGAGGTTTTTTTTTTTCAAAAAGCGTTTTTAAATTTTTAGTTACCATGGGCTCAACTTCGCTCTTGACTAGGTAGTGCTGCAACTAGAATTAGAATACTTGTGACAATATGCTTATACAGGTTTATAGTTTTTTTTTTCAAAAAGTGTTTTTAAATTTTTGGTTACCATGGGCTCAACTTCGCTCTTTACTAGGTAGTGCTGCAACCAGAATTAGAATATTTGTAACAAAATGCTAATACAGGTTTGGAGAGTTTGTTTCGAAAGCGTTTTTAAATTTTTGGTTACCATGGGCTCAATTTCGTTCTTTACTAAGTAATGCTGCAACCTGGATTAGAATATTTGTGACAATATGCTTATACAGGTTTTGGGTTTTTTTTCAAAAAACGTTTTTAAATTTTTGGTTACCATGGGCTCAACTTCGCTCTTTACTAAGTAGTGCTGCAACTAGAATTAGAATATTTGTGACAAAATGCTTATACAGGTTTGGAGGTTTTTTTTTCAAAAAGCGTTTTTAAATTTTTAGTTACCATGGGCTCAACTTCGCTCTTTACTAAGTAGTGCTGCAACTAGAATTAGAATACTTGTGACAAAATGCTTATACAGGTTTGGAGGTTTTATTTTTCAAAAAGCGTTTTTAAATTTTTGGTTACCACGGGCTCAACTTCACTCTTTACTAAGTAGAGCTGCAACCAGAATTAAAATATTTGTGACAATATGCTTATACAGGTTTGGAGTTTTTTTTTTCAAAAAGCGTTTTTAAATTTTTAGTTACCATGGGCTCAACTTCGCTCTTTACTAGGTAGTGCTGCAACTAGAATTAGAATACTTGTGACAAAATGCTTATAAAGGTTTGGAGGTTTTTTTTTTTCAAAAAGCATTTTTAAATTTTTGGTTACCATGGGCTCAACTTCGCTCTTTACTAAGTAGTGCTGCAACTAGAATTAGAATACTTGTGACAATATGCTTATACAGGTTTGGAGGTTTTTTTTTTCAAAAAGCGTTTTCAAATTTTTAGTTACCATGGGCTCAACTTCGCTCTTTACTAGGTAGTGCTGCAACCAGAATTAGAATATTTGTGACAATATGCTTATACAGGTTTGGAGGTTTTTTTTTTCAAAAAGCGTTTTTAAATTTTTAGTTACCATGGGCTCAACTTCGCTCTTTACTAGGTAGTGCTGCAACTAGAATTAGAATACTTGTGACAATATGCTTATACAGGTTTGGAGGTTTTTTTTTCAAAAAGCGTTTTTAAATTTTTAGTTACCATGGGCTCAACTTCGCTCTTTACTAGGTAGTGCTGCAACTAGAATTAGAATACTTGTGACAAAATGCTTATACAGGTTTGGAGGTTTTTTTTTCAAAAAGCGTTTTTAAATTTTTGGTTACCATGGGCTCAACTTCGCTCTTTACTAAGTAGTGCTGCAACTAGAATTAGAATACTTGTGACAATATGCTTATACAGGTTTGGAGGTTTTTTTTTTCAAAAAGCGTTTTCAAATGTTTAGTTACCATGGGCTCAACTTCGCTCTTTACTAGGTAGAGCTGCAACCAGAATTAGAATATTTGTGACAATATGCTTATACAGGTTTGGAGGTTTTTTTTTTCAAAAAGCGTTTTTAAATTTTTAGTTACCATGGGCTCAACTTCGCTCTTTACTAGGTAGTGCTGCAACTAGAATTAGAATACTTGTGACAAAATGCTTATACAGGTTTGGAGGTTTTTTTTTCAAAAAGCGTTTTTAAATTTTTGGTTAACATGGGCTCAACTTCACTCTTTACTAAGTAGAGCTGCAACCAGAATTAGAATATTTGTGACAATATGCTTATACAGGTTTGGAGGTTTTTTTTTTTCAAAAAGCGTTTTTAAATTTTTGGTTACCATGGGCTCAACTTCACTCTTTACTAAGTAGAGCTGCAACCAGAATTAGAATATTTGTGACAATATGCTTATACAGGTTTGGAGGTTTTTTTTTTCAAAAAGCGTTTTTAAATTTTTGGTTACCATGGGCTCAACTTCACTCTTTACTAAGTAGAGCTGCAACCAGAATTAGAATATTTGTGACAATATGCTTATACAGGTTTGGAGGTTTTTTTTTCAAAAAGCGTTTTTAAATTTTTAGTTACCATGGGCTCAACTTCGCTCTTTACTAGGTAGTGCTGCAACTAGAATTAGAATATTTGTGACAATATGCTTATACAGGTTTGGAGGTTTTTTTTTTTTTTAAAAGCGTTTTTAAATTTTTAGTTACCATGGGCTCAACTTCGCTCTTTACTAGGTAGTGCTGCAACTAGAATTAGAATATTTGTGACAATATGCTTATACAGGTTTGGAGGTTTTTTTTTTCAAAAAGCGTTTTTAAATTTTTGGTTACCATGGGCTCAACCTCGCTCTTTACTAAGTAGTGCTGCAACCAGAATTAGAATATTTGTGACAAAATGCTTATACAGGTTAGTTTTTTTTTTTCAAAAAGCGTTTTTAAATTTTTAGTTACTATTGGCTCAACTTTGCTCTTTACTAGGTAGTGCTGCAACTAGAATTAGAATACTTGTGACAAAATGCTTATACAGGTTTGGAGGTTTTTTTTTCAAAAAGCGTTTTTAAATTTTTGGTAACCATGGGCTCAACTTCCCTCTTTACTAAGTAGAGCTGCAACCAGAATTAGAATATTTGTGACAATATGCTTATACAGGTTTGGAGGTTTTTTTTTCAAAAAGCGTTTTTAAATTTTTGGTAACCATGGGCTCAACTTCACTCTTTACTAAGTAGAGCTGCAACCAGAATTAGAATATTTGTGACAATATGCTTATACAGGTTTGGAGGTTTTTTTTCAAAAAGCGTTTTTAAATTTTTAGTTACCATGGGCTCAACTTCGCTCTTTACTAGGTAGTGCTGCAACTAGAATTAGAACATTTGTGACAATATGCTTATACAGGTTTGGAGGTTTTTTTTTTCAAAAAGCGTTTTTAAATTTTTGGTTACCATGGGCTCAACTTCGCTCTTTACTAAGTAGTGCTGCAACCAGAATTAGAATATTTGTGACAAAATGCTTATACAGGTTTGGAGGTTTTTTTTTCAAAAAGCGTTTTTAAATTTTTAGTTACCATGGGCTCAACTTCGCTCTTTACTAGGTAGTGCTGCAACTAGAATTAGAATACTTGTGACAAAATGCTTATACAAGTTTGGAGGTTTTTTTTTCAAAAAGCGTTTTTAAATTTTTGGTTACCATGGGCTCAACTTCGCTCTTTACTAGGTAGTGCTGCAACTAGAATTAGAATATTTGTGACAATATGCTTATACAGGTTTGGAGTTTTTTTTTTCAAAAAGCGTTTTTAAATATTTAGTTACCATGGGCTCAACTTCACTCTTTACTAGGTAGTGCTGCAACTAGAATTAGAATACTTGTGATAAAATGCCTATACAGGTTTGGAGGTTTTTTTTTTTCAAAAAGCGTTTTTAAATTTTTGGTTACCATGGGCACAACTTCGCTCTTTACTAAGTAGTGCTGCAACTATAATTAGAATACTTGTGACAAAATGCTTATACAGGTTTGGAGGTTTTTTTTCAAAAAGCGTTTTTAAATTTTTGGTTACCATGGGCTCAACTTCGCTCTTTACAGGTTTGGAGTTTTTTTCAAAAAGCGTTTTTAAATTTTTAGTTACCATGGGCTCAAATTCGCTCTTTACTAGGTAGTGCTGCAACTAGAATGCGAATACTTGTGACAAAATGTTTATACAGGTTTGGAGGGTTTTTTTTTCAAAAAGCGTTTTTAAATTTTTGGTTACCATGGGCTCAACTTCGTCCTTTACTAAGTAGTGCTGCAACTAGAATTAGAATACTTGTGACAAAATGCTAATAAAGGTTTGGAGTTTTATTTTTCAAAAAGCATTTTTAAATTTTTGGTTACCATGGGCTCAACTTCGCTCTTTACTAAGTAGTGCTGCAACCAGAATTAGAATATTTGTGACAATATGCTTATACAGGATTGGATTTTTTTTATTCAAAAAGCGTTTTTAAATTTTTAGTTACCATGGGCTCAACTTCGCTCTTTACTAGGTAGTGCTGCAACTAGAATTAGAATACTTGTGACAAAATGCTTATACAGGTTTGGAGGTTTTTTTTTCAAAAAGCGTTTTTAAATTTTTGGTTACCATGGGCTCAACTTCGCTCTTTACTAAGTAGTGCTGCAACTAGAATTAGAATACTTGTGACAAAATGCTTATACAGGTTTGGAGGTTTTTTTTTTTCAAAAAGCGTTTTTAAATTTTTGGTTACCATGGGCTCAACTTCGCTCTTTACTAAGTAGTGCTGCAACTAGAATTAGAATACTTGTGACAAAATGCTTATACAGGTTTGGAGGTTTTTTTTTTCAAAAAGCGTTTTTAAATTTTTGGTTACCATGGGCTCAACTTCGCTCTTTACTAAGTAGTGCTGCAACTAGAATTAGAATACTTGTGACAAAGTGCTTATACAGGTTTGGAGGTTTTTTTTTCAAAAAGCGTTTTTAAATTTTTGGTTACCATGGGCTCAACTTCGCTCTTTACTAAGTAGTGCTGCAACTAGAATTAGAATACTTGTGACAAAATGCTTATACAGGTTTGGAGGTTTTTTTTTTTCAAAAAGCGTTTTTAAATTTTTGGTTACCATGGGCTCAACTTCGCTCTTTACTAAGTAGTGCTGCAACCAGAATTAGAATATTTGTGACAATATGCTTATACAGGATTGGAATTTTTTTTTTCAAAAAGCGTTTTTAAATTTTTAGTTACCATGGGCTCAACTTCGCTCTTTACTAGGTAGTGCTGCAACTAGAATTAGAATACTTGAGACAAAATGCTTATACAGGTTTGGGTTTTTTTTCAAAAAGCGTTTTTAAATTTTTGGTTACAATTGGCTCAACTTCGCTCTTTACTAAGTAGTGCTGCAACCAGAATTAGAATATTTGTGACAATATGCTTATACAGGATTGGAGTTTTTTTTCAAAAAGCGTTTTTAAATTTTTAGTTACCATGGGCTCAACTTCGCTCTTTACTAGGTAGAGCTGCAACCAGAATTAGAATATTTGTGACAATATGCTTATACAGGTTTGGAGGGGTTTTTTTTCAAAAAGCGTTTTTAAATTTTTAGTTCCCATGGGCTCAACTTCGCTCTTTACTAGGTAGTGCTGCAACTAGAATTAGAATACTTGTGACAAAATGCTTATACAGGTTTGGAGGTTTTTTTTTCAAAAAGCGTTTTTAAATTTTTGGTTACCATGGGCTCAACTTCGCTCTTTACTAAGTAGTGCTGCAACTAGAATTAGAATATTTGTGACAAAATGCTTATACAGGTTTGGAGGTTTTTTTTTCAAAAAGCGTTTTTAAATTTTTGGTTACCATGGGCTCAACAAAGTTCTTTACTAAGTAGTGCTGCAACTAGAATTAGAATACTTGTGACAAAATGCTAATACAGGTTTGGAGTTTTATTTTTCAAAAAGCATTTTTAAATTTTTGGTTACCATGGGCTCAACTTCGTTCTTTACTAAGTAGTGCTGCAACCAGAATTAGAATATTTGTGACAATATGCTTATACAGGATTGGAATTTTTTTTTTTTTCAAAAAGCGTTTTTAAATTTTTAGTTACCATGGGCTCAACTTCGCTCTTTACTAGGTAGTGCTGCAACTAGAATTAGAATACTTGTGACAAAATGCTTATACAGGTTTGGAGGTTTTTTTTTCAAAAAGCGTTTTTAAATTTTTGGTTACCATGGGCTCAACTTCGCTCTTTACTAAGTAGTGCTGCAACTAGAATTAGAATACTTGTGACAATATGCTTATACAGGTTTGGAGGTTTTTTTTTCAAAAAGCGTTTTCAAATTTTTAGTTACCATGGGCTCAACTTCGCTCTTTACTAGGTAGTGCTGCAACCAGAATTAGAATATTTGTGACAATATGCTTATACAGGTTTGGAGGTTTTTTTTTTCAAAAAGCGTTTTTAAATTTTTAGTTACCATGGGCTCAACTTCGCTCTTTACTAGGTAGTGCTGCAACTAGAATTAGAATACTTGTGACAATATGCTTATACAGGTTTGGAGGTTTTTTTTTTCAAAAAGCGTTTTTAAATTTTTAGTTACCATGGGCTCAACTTCGCTCTTTACTAGGTAGTGCTGCAACTAGAATTAGAATACTTGTGACAAAATGCTTATACAGGTTTGGAGGTTTTTTTTCAAAAGCGTTTTTAATTTTTGGTTACCATGGGCTCAACTTCGCTCTTTACTAAGTAGTGCTGCAACTAGAATTAGAATACTTGTGACAATATGCTTATACAGGTTTGGAGTTTTTTTTCAAAAAGCGTTTTCAAAGTTTTAGTTACCATGGGCTCAACTTCGCTCTTTACTAGGTAGTGCTGCAACTAGAATTAGAATATTTGTGACAATATGCTTATACAGGTTTGGAGGTTTTTTTTTTCAAAAAGCGTTTTTAAATTTTTAGTTACCATGGGCTCAACTTCGCTCTTTACTAGGTAGTGCTGCAACTAGAATTAGAATACTTGTGACAAAATGCTTATACAGGTTTGGAGGTTTTTTTTTCAAAAAGCGTTTTTAAATTTTTGGTTACCATGGGCTCAACTTCACTCTTTACTAAGTAGAGCTGCAACCAGATTTAGAAAATTTGTGACAATATGCTTATACAGGTTTGGAGGTTTTTTTTTCAAAAAGCGTTTTTAAATTTTTGGTTACCATGGGCTCAACTTCACTCTTTACTAAGTAGAGCTGCAAGCAGAATTAGAATATTTGTGACAATATGCTTATACAGGTTTGGAGGTTTTTTTTTCAAAAAGCGTTTTTAAATTTTTAGTTACCATGGGCTCAACTTCGCTCTTTACTAGGTAGTGCTGCAACTAGAATTAGAATATTTGTGACAAAATGCTTATACAGGTTTGGAGGTTTTTTTTCAAAAAGCGTTTTTAAATTTTTAGTTACCATTGGCTCAACTTCACTCTTTACTAAGTAGAGCTGCAACCAGAAGTAGAATATTTGTGACAATATGCTTATACAGGTTTGGAGGGTTTTTTTTCAAAAAGCGTTTTTAAATTTTTAGTTACCATGGGCTCAACTTCGCTCTTTACTAGGTAGTGCTGCAACTAGAATTAGAATATTTGTGACAATATGCTTATACAGGTTTGGAGGTTTTTTTTTCAAAAAGCGTTTTTAAATTGCGTTTTTAAATTTTTGGTTACCATGGGCTCAACTTCCCTCTTTACTAAGTAGAGCTGCAACCAGAATTAGAATATTTGTGACAATATGCTTATACAGGTTTGGAGGTTTTTTTTTCAAAAAGCGTTTTTAAATTTTTGGTTACCATGGGCTCAACTTCACTCTTTACTAAGTAGAGCTGCAACCAGAATTAGAATATTTGTGACAATATGCTTATACAGGTTTGGAGGTTTTTTTTCAAAAAGCGTTTTTATAAAAGTTTTTTTTTTTGTAAAAATTTAAAAACGCTTTTTGAAAAAAAAAACCTCCAAATCTGTATAAGCATTTTGTCACAAATATTCTAATTCTAGTTGCAGCACTACCTAGTAAAGAGCGAAGTTGAGCCCATGGTAACTAAAAATTTAAAAACGCTTTTTGAAAAAAAAAACTCCAACCTGCATAAGCATATTGTCACAAATATTCTAATTCTGGTTGCAGCTCTACTTAGTAAAGAGTGAAGTTGAGCCCATGGTAACCAAAAATTTAAAAACGCTTTTTGAAAAAAAACCTCCAAACCTGTATAAGCGTTTTACCATGGGCTCAACTTCGCTCTTTACTAAGTAGTGCTGCAACCAGAATTAGAATACTTGTGACAAAATGCTTATACAGGTCTGGAGGTTTTTTTTTCAAAAAGCGTTTTTAAATTTTTGGTTACCATGGGCTCAACTTCGCTCTTTACTAAGTAGTGCTGCAACTAGAATTTGAATACTTGTGACAAAATGCTTATACAGGTCTGGAGGTTTTTTTTTCAAAAAGCGTTTTTAAATTTTTGGTTACCATGGGCTCAACTTCGCTCTTTACTAAGTAGTGCTGCAACTAGAATTAGAATACTTGTGACAAAATGCTAATACAGGTTTGGAGTTTTATTTTTCAAAAAGTATTTTTAAATTTTTGGTTACCATGGGCTCAACTTCGCTCTTTACTAAGTAGTGCTGCAACCAGAATTAGAATATTTGTGACAATATGCTTATACAGGTTTGGAGTTTTTTTTTCAAAAAGCGTTTTTAAATTTTTAGTTACCATGGGCTCAACTTCGCTCTTTACTAAGTAGTGCTGCAACTAGAATTAGAATACTTGTGACAAAATGCTTATACAGGTTTGGAGGTTTTTTTTTTCAAAAAACGTTTTTATATTTTTGGTTACCATGGGCTCAACTTCGTTCTTTACTAAGTGGTGCTGCAACCAGAATTAGAATATTTGTGACAATATGCTTATACAGGTTTGGAGTTTTTTTTTTAAAAAAAGTTTTTAAATGTTTAGTTACCATGGGCTCAACTTCGCTCTTTACTAGGTAATGCTGCAACTAGAATTAGAATACTTGTGACAAAATGCTTATACAGGTTTGGAGGTTTTTTTTTCAAAAAGCGTTTTTAAATTTTTGGTTACCATGGGCTCAACTTCGATCTTTACTAAGTAGTGCTGCAACTAGAATTAAAATACTTGTGTAAAAATGCTTATACAGGTTTGGAGGTTTTTTTTTCAAAAAGCGTTTTTAAATTTTTGGTTACCATGGGCTCAACTTCGCTCTTTACTAAGTAGTGCTGCAACCAGAATTAGAATATTTGTGACAATATGCTTATACAGGTTTGGAGTTTTTTTTTTCAAAAAGCGTTTTTAAATGTTTAGTTACCATGGGCTCAACTTCGCTCTTTACTAGGTAATGCTGCAACTAGAATTAGAATACTTGTGACAAAATGCTTATACAGGTTTGGAGGTTTTTTTTTTCAAAAAGCGTTTTTAAATTTTTGGTTACCATGGGCTCAACTTCGCTCTTTACTAAGTAGTGCTGCAACCAGAATTAGAATACTTGTGACAAAATGCCTATACAGGTTTGGAGGTTTTTTTTTCAAAAAGCGTTTTTAAATTTTTGGTTACCATGGGCACAACTTCGCTCTTTACTAAGTAGTGCTGCAACTAGAATTAGAATACTTGTGACAAAATGCTTATACAGGTTTGGAGGGTTTTTTTTCAAAAAGCGTTTTTAAATTTTTGGTTACCATGGGCTCAACTTCGTTCTTTACTAAGTAGTGCTGCAACTAGAATTAGAATACTTGTGACAAAATGCTTATACAGGTTTGGAGTTTTATTTTTCAAAAAGCATTTTTAAATTTTTGGTTACCATGGGCTCAACTTCGTTCTTAACTAAGTAGTGCTGCAACTAGAATTAGAATACTTGTGACGAAATGCTTATACAGGTTTGGAGGTTTTTTTTTCAAAAAGCGTTTTTAAATTTTTGGTTACCATGGGCTCAACTTCGTTCGTTACTAAGTAGTGCTGCAACTAGAATTAGAATACCTGTGACAAAATGCTTATACAGGTTTGGAGTTTTTTTTTTTTCAAAAAGCGTTTTTAAATTTTTGGTTACCATGGGCTCAACTTCGTTCTTTACTAAGTAATGCTGCAACTAGAATTAGAATACTTGTGACAAATGCTTATACAGGTTTGGAGGTTTTTTTTTTCAAAAAGCGTTTTTAAAATTTTTGGTTACCATGGGCTCAACTTCGTTCTTTACTAAGTAGTGCTGCAACTAGAATTAGAATACTTGCGACAAAATGCTTATACAGGTTTGGAGTTTTTTTTCAAAAAGCGTTTTTAAATTTTTGGTTACCATGGGCTCAACTTCGTTCTTTACTAAGTAGTGCTGCAACTAGAATTAGAATACTTGTGACAAAATGCTTATACAGGTTTAGAATTTTTTTTTCAAAAAGCGTTTTTACATTTTTGGTTACCATGGGCTCAGCCCATGGTAAGCCCATGTGCCCATGGTAACCAAAAATTTAAAAACGCTTTTTGAAAAAAACTCTAAACCTGTATAAGAATTTTGTCACAAGTATTCTAATTATTGCTGCAGCACTACTTAGTAAAGAACGAAGTTGAGCCCATGGTAACCAAACATTTAAAAACGCTTTTTAAAAAAAAAAGCTCCAAACCTGTATAAGCATTTTGTCACAAATATTCTAATTCTAGTTGCAGCACTACTTAGTAAAGAACGAAGTTGAGCCCATGGTAACCAAAAATTTAAAAACGCTTTTTGAAAAAAAAACTCCAAACCTGTATAAGTATTTTGTCACAAGTATTCTAATTCTAGTTGCAGCACTACTTAGTAAAGAACGAAGTTGAGCCCATGGTAACCAAAAATTTAAAAACGCTTTTTGAAAAAAAACCTCCAAACCTGTATAAGCATTTTGTCACAAGTATTCTAATTCTAGTTGCAAAAAAAAACTCCAAACCTGAATAAGCATATTGTCACAAATATTCTAATCCAGGGTGCAGCACTACTTAGTAAAGAGCGAAGTTGAGCCCATGGTAACAAAAAATTTAAAAACGCTTTTTGAAAAAAAAACTCCAAACCTGTATAAGCATTTTGTCACAAATATTCTAATTCTAGTTGCAGCACTACTTAGTAAAGAACGAAGTTGAGCCCATGGTAACCAAAAATTTAAAAACGCTTTTTGAAAAAAACTCCAAACCTGTATAAGCATTTTGTCACAAGTATTCTAATTCTAGTTGCAGCACTACTTAGTAAAGAACGAAGTTGAGCCCATGGTAACCAAAAATTTAAAAACGCTTTTTGTAAAAAAAAAACTCCAAACCTGTATAAGCATTTTGTCACAAATATTCTAATTCTAGTTGCAGCACTACTTAGTAAAGAACGAAGTTGAGCCCATGGTAACCAAAAATTTAAAAACGCTTTTTGAAAAAAAACTCCAAACCTGTATAAGCATTTTGTCACAAGTATTCTAATTCTAGTTGCAGCACTACTTAGTAAAGAACGAAGTTGAGCCCATGGTAACCAAAATTTAAAAACGCTTTTTGAAAAAAACTCCAAACCTGTATAAGCATTTTGTCACAAGTATTCTAATCCAGGGTGCAGCACTACTTAGTAAAGAGCGAAGTTGAGCCCATGGTAACAAAAAATTTAAAAACGCTTTTTGTAAAAAAAAAACTCCAAACCTGTATAAGCATTTTGTCACAAATATTCTAATTCTAGTTGCAGCACTACTTAGTAAAGAACGAAGTTGAGCCCATGGTAACCAAAAATTTAAAAACGCTTTTTGAAAAAAACTCCAAACCTGTATAAGCATTTTGTCACAAGTATTCTAATTCTAGTTGCAGCACTACTTAGTAAAGAACGAAGTTGAGCCCATGGTAACCAAAAATTTAAAAACGCTTTTTGAAAAAAAAACCTCCAAACCTGTATAAGCATTTTGTCACAAGTATTCTAATTCTAGTTCCAAAAAAAAAACTCCAAACCTGAATAAGCATATTGTCACAAATATTCTAATCCAGGGTGCAGCACTACTTAGTAAAGAGCGAAGTTGAGCCCATGGTAACAAAAAATTTAAAAACGCTTTTTGAAAAAAAAACTCCAAACCTGTATAAGCATATTGTCACAAATATTCTAATTCTGGTTGCAGCACTACTTAGTAAAGAACGAAGTTGAGCCCAGGGTTACCAAAAATTTAAAAACGCTTTTTGAAAAAAAAATATAAACCTGTATAAGCATAATGTCACAAATATTGAATCCAGGTTGCGAAGTTGAGCCTTTTTTAGCATAATAAATTTTTGGTTACCATGGGCTCAACTTCGTTCTTTACTAAGTAGTGATGCAACCTGGATTAGAATAATAATAATAATAATTTATGATGCTTCATTTACATATTTACATAACTGCCTGATTGTCCTTTTTACAGTCGTTCTCAGGATCCCTGGGAACTCCATGTTACCACGCTCAAAATACTTTCCCCTTAATAGAGAAAAGCTGGCACTCGGCGAGAATATGGGCCACATCCTCAATATCTAGGTTACATCTGGGGCAAGAGTAACCTGCATCTGCATCTGGGGCCACCCTTTTTCTTTCAAATACTCTTTTTCTATTTTTTAGTGGCAGGCAATTCGCTCGGATCCAAAACCAAGTCCTCAATGTCTCCCCCGGTAATCCTAGTTTAAAATAATATTCAAATCCAAATATCTCTTTTACTTGGGAATAAAACTTCAATGTTTCAGATGTTTTAACTGCCTGGGTCCACATTTGGACTTCCTGGTCTTTTATTTTTGGTTACCATGGGCTCAACTTCATATCTTCGCAAAATATGTAGCACCACCAACAGATTAATATTAATGATTTACTACTATCTTGGCAAATATGTCATTAATACCTAATAATCAGATTCTTTTAGTAAAAATAATTCAAATTCAATATACCTCAGTGTCTTGATGAAAGCTCTGAGATGCAGCAAAGTATCCAATCCTTTTGTGAGTGAACTTTGATGAACTCATCACTTCTATGATGTTAAACCCTGCCCAACTGATGTCATACCCAAGCATTTGAAGCTGGAAAAAAAATCAGTTCAATTAACGTGGCCATTGGCTATTTTGAAAACACTCCACAAAATTTTGAAACGATCAGATTTTGGATCTTAAATTCAAGATTGGTGGGATACGGTTCCAGTTCCAAAACTTGTATAATGGTATATGTACTGCTTTCACCATACAATCTTTCACCACTTTGACTTCAAAATAGTCAACAATTCTTCTTCCTCTTCTGAAAAACAGCCTCTTCTGGAAGCAAAAAAATTACTGCACTGGGCAAATAACAGGTTCTCACTATGAAGGCCATTATGTTTAATGATAGGTATTTTCTTTTTAGTTTTGAGTTTTGTCTAAAAGTCAAATCAGTTGTTTATGTAAAAAGTCTGTGTATCCGCTGTTTGCGTTAGACAAAAAGAAATTATATTAGGTAGCTTCTGTGTTATGTGGCATTAGTTACCTTACCTTAGATCCTCCTGTGCCTCCGGAGGCGCTTAGGGCATCCAAGAAGAGTCGCCAGTCATCTCTCATCGCTGCGGCCGCCCAGACATCTTCCCATTCAGGTTGGATTGAGGCATTGAGGTTTGCAAGGTCAGCCCAGTAGCTGCGTCGTAGGGTATTTTTGGGGCGTCCTCTTCTTCTGGTACCACGTGGCTCCCACTAAAGGACGACCTTCCTATACT
The DNA here is from genome assembly GCA_027921565.1 of Artemia sinica. Taxonomy (NCBI): domain Eukaryota; kingdom Metazoa; phylum Arthropoda; class Branchiopoda; order Anostraca; family Artemiidae; genus Artemia; species Artemia sinica. The sequence continues at coordinate 48,295,777 of CM051274.1, read as the reverse complement.
TGATCGCTTTGGTTACCAGTAGCTAAGATGTCTTCTGTCGTATAGTAGCGTTTGTTACTTTTTGGGACCAGTGTATATTTAGAATGCGCCTTAAGCACACGTTTTCGAACGCAAAGAGATTCTTTTCAAGTATTTGATCTATGTGCCAAATTTCAGAACCATAGCAAAGCGTTGGAGGACGTTGCTGTTGAACAGCCTCAGCTTCAGTTGGACAGAGTACTTCTGGCTGCGCCAAATTTGAGACAGTTTTCTGAAAGATGCATTAGCCTGGCCGTGTGTTTGTGTTCATTTGTGTGTTTGTGTTTTGGCACAAAGACGAGAACAAATTACAGTAGGTAGTTGCGTCACGTGGCTTCATTTGTGTCATCTTGATACATGTGTTCAATATGTATTAGAGAAAAAAAAATCTGAAACTTTTAAATATCTGAGGATTAGATAAGATGTCAATTGAAACACCTTGTTTAATTTAAAAAGAGGATTCTGTGTTTAAGTTTTATAAGTCTAAATTATTGTCATTTGAATTATTAAAACCAAATTCTATGGATTAATAATGCTAACAGGATTTAGAAATTTTGGTACAAGATTCCTTTTCTGAACTATACACTATTTTAATTACTTTGTTTGTTTTATAAGAACTCTATTTCTTTTAGTTCTATAGTAGATTTCAGCATAACAAAGTTTTCAGACAATTTTTTTTTACTTTTTCTAAAAATAACTTAAAAAAAGTATGGCCCCTTTCTGGAAAACTGCCAAATTTATACATTTGCGCAAATTTCACCATAAATTATAGAAGTAAAAATATTTTTGTTGACCCGACATCTTGTAATATTTTACATAATTTTTTTAATATTTTCAAGGTAGTAGATGCCAGAAGCCCCAGCGGAATTTCAAAAACAAACAAAATCATCTGATCGGTCTTGCAAAAAAGCAACTATATATGATACGACATTTATTGACAATAACAGCCTTTAGGGGCCATGGTTAATGACAAAAATACAACTTTATAAAAATAAATGGAACAAATTTTATCCCAATTTAATGAAGAGCAAACTTGTTGTTATAACGTATAGGTTTAGAAAACAATTCATACTACGAGATAGCCTTGAACTTCTATTTCTTCTATTACTATTACTTCTATTTCTTATATTACTCTACCCCCTTTCTCTTTACTAAGAATTTGAATCCAATGTGGCTACTCTGGTCATTGGCTATGACTTTTGACCTATTAGTAGTAACTAAAGAGCTCAAAAGAAGTTGTACTACTTTGACCAACTACAAAATTACTAAAGAGGAAATTTTGAAATTTAAATTTCAGACCAAACATGATATTCAAAATCTAAATCAGTCGAAAAAAATAAAACTTGTCTACATAAAACTTAATCCAGCAGTAGAAACTCCCCTGTAAAACCCCAGTGGTGGTTCTAAACTCTCTTTCGTCCGGGTGTAAATTTTGATTAGTAGCTTTAGCCCTATTTCTGAAAAATTTTCAAAGTCAAATTTTAACACAATTTACGTTTATTAACGAAAATGATCTATTTAAATCTGATTTTTTTTTACTTTATATGGGGAAAGATATGGGAAACATGAAAACTTAGAAATCAATTTGCTAATACCTACTGCCGACTGCGCCCTCTACTTTCTTTTAGTAGAAAATTAAGTTTCAGAAACTGCAAAATCATTATAAATGTTAGATTATTTATCTGAGATCTTGCGCCCCAAGTAAATTTCAAACCATCACATTACTAAGGAAACTAAAAATAAATAAAGGAAACTAAAAACAAATATTAAACCAAAAAGTTTTTAACATTTTGGTACAAGCATCTTTTGTTTCACAATACTTCTAGGGAATCACAGCAAGTTAATTCAAAAGAAATTGATCTATGACTGCATTTGTATGTTTCAGTTTTCTGCAAGTTTCTGCGACCTGAAAATATTGTTTCTTTCAGAAAAGGCTTATGGTGCCAGGTTACTGCCAGTCAACCATTTAGACCAACCCTTGAGAGTTTTCCTACCTAAGAGGTTTTTTTTCCAGGAGTTGTATTTGCTGCATTTCCCTTTAAGGAACCAAAAGAGGTGTTTTTAAGAAATAAAAAAAAAAAAATAGGAATAGAAAATGTCTTTTTTAGGATTGAGTAACTCTTCATGTAATAAACACCTAAAGGGAGCTTTCAAGCTTCTGGGCTATTTTTAGTGGGTTTTCTTTCTAAATTACCTCGGTTGAGAATACGTGATCTCTCCAGATCAAAAGCAGATAAGCTGGAGAGGGATCTCTCCAGCTTAAATGCAACTTTACATTTCAGCTACTTCGACTATGGGTCCCTTAAAAAAATCTCTCTCTCTCTCTCTCTCTCTCTCTCTCTCTCTCTCTCTCTCTCTCCTCTCTCTCTCTCTCTCTCTCTCTCTCTCTCTCTCTCTCTCGCTCTCTCTCTCTCTCTCTCTCTCTCTCTCTCTCTCTCTCTCTCTCTCTCTCTCTCTCTCTCTCTCTCTCTCTCTCTCTCTCTCTCTCTCTCTCTCTCTCTCTCTCTCTCCTCTCTCTCTCTCTCTCTCTCTCTCTCTCTCTCTCTCTCTCTCTCTCTCCTCTCTCTCTCTCTCTCTCTCTCTCTCTCTCTCTCTCTCTCTCTCTCTCTCCTCTCTCTCTCTCTCTCTCTCTC
>CM051274.1:48280626-48290626 GCA_027921565.1 Artemia sinica | reverse complement strand
GTGGCTTCTTCTTTTGCCAGTAAGTCAATTTTAGCTATTACTAAGTTAAGATGGGCAAGAAAAAAAATAAAAGGAGTCGTCCAGATATTGATTCTAGCGAGGATATTGCCACAAGTACCCCAAATACGTCAGGAAATCCGGATATTCGGAAGCCAGTGACAACTCAGGTTTCGTTAATGACCCTATCAGAGGAATTTGCAAAGATGATGAACATTATGCGTGAAACTCATAGCTCAGTCCAATCAATTGAACAGCGATTCATTGTAGTAGAAAATAGAATAAAAGCAATTGAATCAGAGCAATTAGCCTTAAGGTCTGAATTCTCCGGGATTAAGTCTTGTACAAATGCTGTAGAAAATGACATTTCTTTGTTGAAAAATGATAATTTTAACCTGCAGTCAGAAGTTAAATATTTTAAAGAAAAGACCCTATGTATGTCTGATAGGCTTATGGCTGCAGAGTATCAGCCTAACGAAAATAATTTGGTTGTATGGAATGCAGTCTGTGAGGATGAAGATCAAGCCAAACGTATGTTTACCGAGATATGTACGGATGGACTAAATTTACCAGTGATACCCCATTTTTCAGTTGTTGCAATAAAAAAGGATAAGAAATATTTTAAGGTTAATGTAAAAAACCGTGGAAACAAGATTGAAATCCTTAAAAATGGGAAGAAGCTTAAAGGAAGAAATATAGCAAACCAGGGAAACATTTATGTGAGTGATGATGCCCCATTTTCTGTGAGAGAGGCAAGAAAAAAACTATATGAAAAAAAATTGTGTCTTAAAACGATGGGTATAATTTCATGGGTATCAAACACAGTTCCACCATATCTTCAGTTTGAACGTCCGGGTGGTACGAAAGTGAAGTTTACGTGTGATGAATGGATTGAGGAACTAGCACATAAGCCTCCTCCCTCCACAGCTTCCAGAGGTGCTAAAAAATGAGTGTTTTATTGAATGTGTTTAGTTTACTTATTGGTTAATTATCTTTTCTTTTTCGCTTGGTTTAATCAAATAGATATGGAAAAGTTGATAGTGATGAATTTGAAATGTTTGGGTTAATGATAATTTTTATTTTTGAGTAAATAATTTAAAATGTTTGTTAATGTGAAATTATTTTGAGTGGGTGGTAGCGGGCTGATGTCTTTTTGAATGGTTTTGCTTTGTGCCATGAAGCTTGCAATAATGTGCTTTTTTAAATTGTATGTCCGCTTTGCCGGAATATATTTTGTTATTTTTTTTTGTATTTATCTAGGTCTAGGTATATGTTTAGTAGATAATGATTTTTTTCGCCACCGCCACCCTCTACCGTCACATACATTAACTTTTATTGATGATGGTTAGAGATATCGTTTTTCCTCCTGGGAACAGCAATGTCCTGCAACTTGAAAGTCGAAGGGTTGATTTTTCCAGCCAGTTTAATCAAAGGATAAATAGAAATTTAGATATTAATGCCACTGAGATTTTCACAAATGAACCATCAAGGTATATTTTTAAAGAAGAAGCACTACCCTTGTATTGTGATAGGGGCCATTTTGGCCTTAACATTTTTCATTTGAATTGTCAGGGATTGAATTCTGCGCATAATTTTTTATCGGAATTAATAAATACTAATGTCTTTCAGGTGATCGCTTTAACTGAAACGTGGTTAAATGATAATAACTCGCAATTACTACATATCCCTGGGTATAATTTATATGTAAGGAATCGCGAGTATTACCAACATGGAGGCCTAGCAGCTTACATTCAGGCTGATTATAAGGTTTCAATAAGAGAAGATCTTACAATATATAGAGAGAAAGTTTGCGAGTGTTTTGTTTTACATATAACTAGAGAGAATTTGAATTTTTGTATTGTTGTAGTATATAGACCTCCACAGAGCCTGCTCCAAGACTTTATGGACCTATTTGAAGAACAATTAATGAAACTTCCGATTAACTCTATGCCATGTTTTATTATGGGGATTTTAATATTGACCTTATTGATCAGTCATCTGCTAGCACTGAATTTATTAATAGAAGTTTATCCAATGGGTTTCATCCTTGTATAAATATCCCTACAAGAATTACGGGAACATCAGCTAAGCTTCTGGATAACATCCTTTCTAATGTACCCTTGAGTCTTCCCAGGGTCCTTATCAACGATGTATCTGACCACTTTGGAGTTTCAGCTAGCTTTAGAACTGTCACGAAGGTGGTTAAAGGCAAAAAATCAAGGATTCCAGTGATCAGTAAAAGTGCGATGGTAACACTTAAAAATGATATAGAAAAGGTGGATTGGTACGATGTTCTAGGCGAAGTTCAGGACGCAAATTCAAAGTTTGTTTTATTTTATGAAAAGTTGCAGAGTTTGATAAGTCAAGTAGTCATATTGAAACCGTTTAATAGAAAGCACTCAAGTAAAAAACCTTGGATTGGTCCTGTGATTTTGAAGCAAATAAATGTAAGAGATAAATTGTTTAGAGCTCAAATAATTAACCCGACACAAGAAAATAAGCAATTATATAAAATTTATCGAAATAGGTTGAATACAATTTTAAGAAATGAAAAAAAGAAATATTTTGAGAAAAAGTTTAAGGAGGTCGAAGGATGCCCTAAGAAAACCTGGGGACTAATAAAAGAAGTGATTGGATTAAAAATAAATAGTGTACCTGATGAATTAGTTAGTGTAATGGGAAAGACTTTGAATTCTGAAAAGGACATATGCAATGAATTTCAGAGTTATTTTTCGAATATTGGTCTGAATTTAGCTATGTCAGTTGTGCCTGATAGTGGTGACCCAACGTCCGAGTCCTTACTGAGGGACCCCATTGATGTGTCTCTTCACCTTAGACTTCTAACAGTTGATGAAATTAAAAAAAATATTTATGGGTTGCGTAGTAATTCATCTGGTAGCGATCATATTACTCTAAAAACACTTAAATGTATTTTTCCTGTTATAGCTGAAGTTTTATGTGGGTTAATTAATGAGTGTTTTCGTCAAGGAAAATTCCCAGACTGTTTTAAAGTTGCCCGTATAACCCCAATTCATAAGGGTGGTATTCAAAATGACCCAGGAAACTATAGACCGATATCTGTTTTACCCATTATTTCCCGTGTTTTAGAGAAGTGTTTTAGTATTAGAATGATGAGTTTTTTGGAGGATCATAAGTTACTGGTAGAGACACAATTTGGGTTCCGTAGAAAAAGGACAACGGAACAGGCGATGATTTATTTGACAACTATTATTAATGATGTATTAGATAAAGGTTTCAAAATAGGTGCTATATTTTTAGATCTGATGAAAGCTTTCGATACTGTGGATCATGAACTTCTACTTAAGAAGTGTGAGGTGTATGGTTTGAGGGGTAAATCATTAAATTTTTTAAGAAGTTTTTTAAGTAATCGTTATCAGTATGTCCAACTAAATGATACTTCTTCCGAAAAAAAGCGTATTGAAATAGGTGTTCCGCAAGGATCAGTTCTCGGTCCTATATTATTCTTGATATTTATTAATGATTTACCAAATTGTCTAAATAATTTTTGCTATAGAATAAATGAACTAACGGTAAACCCGACTAATGAAACAGTTTCACTTTTTGCTGATGACACAACAGCCATTAGCACAGCTAAGACAGCGGAGCTGCTGCAGATTTCCATGAAGGAATCAGTTAATAGAATTACAGCATGGCTGAGGGTAAATAAATTAAGGATTAACATGGCTAAGTCTAACTTTATTATTTTCTCGCGATCATCAAACTTTTACCCATGGATCAAGGAATTAGATATGCCCAATGGCGTTATAAAACGGACTGCGTCTTTTAAATACCTTGGGATTGTAATAGATGAAACTCTATCTTTTAAGGAACATGTTACTTTAACTAGCAAAATTCTGGCAAGAAATCTCGGTATAATGAAGAAACTCCAACATTGTTTTCCCAAGTCTGTCCTTCGCCATCTTTATTTTTCTTTAATACACCCGTATATACTTTATTGTTCAAGTATTTGGCTCTCTACTTTTTCTTCTACCCTAAAACCAATAAGAGTTCTACAAAATCATGCAGTAAGAATTTTAGCCGGTATATCTCCACGTATGTCTGTTAGAGAAATTTACCCAACTTTAAAAATTTTGCCGGCTGCAGGCCTTCGTGAGTTCTATGTATTGTGGTTTATTTTTGGACTGCAGCAGGATGTTCAGCCTCGTTGTTTTGGTGATTTATTGTCCATTAGGTCTACTGTTCATTCTCATGATACAAGGGGTAGCGCGGACTTCTGTGTACCTAGAGGTATATCTTCCCGTTCATGTTTTTCTGTTTTTTATAGAGGTACGCGGAAATGGAATAGTTTGAATAGTGATATTAAGACTATTGGTGACCCCAATATTCTTAGAAAAATCATTAAGGAACTGCTTTTTGCTGAATATGAGTTTTGACTGATTAATTGATTTATTTATTGTGGGGGTTTTGTTGATATGATGTTCCCAGAGGAAGTATAATATATGATATTATTTTGTATTTATTGTTTAGTGTGATGGTATTAGTGGTGTCGGTGGCCAAGTATTCTTTGTTTTAAGGATTTTGTTTTCTCTACCTCCCCCACGGACAAGCTTTGCTTTTTAGGGGAGGCAGCAATAATTTTTTGTTGATATGTTTTTTTTTTCAATAAATCCTTCTTCTTCTTCTACATACTAAAAAAAAAACACACAGGGAAATATTTTGAGACAACAACCGCCTGTCTTCTTCAGCGTGGACAAAAAAATGTATATTCAAGAAAATTTACAAAAAGACAAAGGAACAACCAAAAGCAAAAGCAGAAAGTCAATGTAAAAAAAAAAAAACAATAAAAACCAAAAATTTAAAAATTAATAAAACTCAATAAAAGCCAAAATTAGACGAATTAAAACCAAATGTCTACCAAAGATAAAGCAGTAGATTAAAACGAACCCTAAATAAAAAAACTTTTAATGTGCAGTTCTTGTTGGTTTTGTTTTTTCATATTGACTTTTTGCGTTTGACTTAGTTTTTCCTTTTCTTTTTTGGAAGTTTCCTTGAATAATTTTTTTTTTTTTTTGTCTGCACTGAAGAAGAAAGGCAGTTGTACTTTTCTTAATCAAAAACCCCATTTTTGATCGTTTCTTTCTTCATATATATATATATATATATATATATATATATATATATATATATATATATATATATATATATATATATATATATATTATATATATATATATATATATATATATATATATATATATATATATATATATATATATATATATATACATCCACTGAAATATAGATAGAATATAGTTTGACAGGCTGTTCAACATATTTGACAAGCTGCTGTGAGTCAAAAATTTCAACAAAGTTACTACACAATATTCTCAAAAGAAATAAATTCCTTGTTAGTAGCCATCTTCTATCTTCCATCATCATCTATCTATATGCTAATTAAAAAACAATTTTAACTTCAGGATAGAAGTCTGACCCCCCCCCCCCACCACCAGTGAGCATGCAGAAAAAAATTTAGTAGCAATAAATCCTTTGAAAACCATACTCAATCTTATAAACATATTGGGAATTAAAAAAGAGTTCTTGAGATGAATCCAGAAGAGCTATCAGAAAATGATGAAGCAGAAAAACGTCAAAGGAGAGAAGGATTAATTTTGGCCCTTGCAGATTCAATATCAATCATTTTTTTTCTGTGAGCTTTCAGCTCCTTCGCGAGTATGCTTATGATGGCTACTCCCCAGTGACGAATAAATAATCTGATATACAGATTTGCAATTATATAGAATATAGATAGAATTCATCCATTATAAAATGTCAAAGTGCCTTCCTTTTTAATCCCAGAGATTTATATGTATATACCAAAGAGAATAAGTTTCAATGGCCTAGATTTTTCTCATGGGCGATTGTGTCAAACCAAGACTCCTAGAAGATTGGAAGTCATTCAAGGTGACACCCCCCCCCCCCCTTTTCATTGCACAAAAATGACATGGTTCATAAATTAAGTAAAAATTACATAAAATACTATATAGTACATACTACACATTACTGCAAAATGCTACATAAACATATAAAATAAAAAAGTACATAAAAGCAAATACATTAAATACTTACATGTGCCAATTTTGAAACTGCATTGCATTTCACTGACAAATTATCTTGTCTGAGCTCCTGCTTTATCTCTTCAATGCAGGCAGTTATGTATTTTCCCTGAAAAAGGGTATACAATAATGTGGCTTTTAAGGATATGTACAGGATATGGCTTTTAAGGATATGGAAAGCCAGGATATGGCTTTTAAGGATTGTATAAAACAAGAAATGTTTTCAGCAAATTTGCCTATCCTTTTTCTCTACCTTTCTTTCAAATTTATATTTAAATTACAAATTATAGATACTGTTTACCACTTTCCTCAAAAGTTAGGGATATTTTCCCTAAGAAGGGGTATGCATTAGAGTGGCTTAGAAGGACATGGTAAAATAAAGCCACTCACACAAGAAGAAGTTTGCTTATTGTATCTTTCCCCTTTCTTTCAATTTCTCTTTATACAAATTCTCTTAACTTTTCCCTGAAAATCAAGTAATATTTTCTACTTAAAAGTCATATTCCTAAATGTGGCTTAGAGGGGCATAATAAAATAAAACCATACAAAATTTGAGAGCTCTTTATACCCTTAACCTCTTTTATTTTGAAATTTATGAAAAAAAAAAATCCAGAACATTTTCTAAAGAATCTATAATGTCCTTAGGATATCCTTGATTATAAAAAATTAAAATTAAAACAAGAGAAAAAATTGCTGGTCATAAACACTAAAAAATCATGAAACATTAATAATAATAATGGAATACACAATAATATATGACATATATATGACAAGTATAATATAACATGTGACAATCTCATACTAATATTGTTAATAATAATAGAATAGTAATAATAATAATAGTATAAATACTAAGCAATTTTGTCAAGCTATTCATAATAAAAATATTCCAAAAGCCCAAAACCATAAAGCTGAGCCAAAAATGAATGGGAATATCTCCCACATGTTTCAAAAATAATTTGCAAAGCAAAAAAAAATCATAAGGGTATATCTGCAATGACTTATTAATGGCTAAGGTATTAACCTAAAACTTCAAGGCAACTGCTACTACTATTAATGTTACTGCATATGCATCTATGACTACTTGTGACAGCAACTGCAAAGACTTGTGACTACTAGGGTAAAAGCACTGACAGCCAAGATTTGACAGCACAATTTTGGAATCTCTGTCAAAATTTTCCTTCAAACTAGGATAACTCTGCTTAGCTGTGACTTGGAGCGCCATCTCTTGAAGCCATTGTTTATTTAGGCAATGTGAAACATGGAAACTATATCTGATAAACCCGGATAAGAAAAGAGAATTCAATTCAGTCAGTTTCTTGTTTTGACAAAAAATAAGCTCCTAATAATTTTTCAGCTATGTAATGTTCAAACTGTGATTACTCGGTTATTAATTGCAAAAAAAGTTGGTATCAGCACCAATGCAGTTGGCACCGAATTGTTTAATCTAGGCGTGTCATTGTATAGTAAAATGTCTCAAAGACGCTCTTTGACTCGTGATTTTAGAAGGTCAAAATGAGGTGAATCAAAGTAGGCTATGACGATTTCTATATATTGGATTAAATCCATTCGTGAGAGCAAAACAGTGTTTTGACTAAAATAGAAATGCTGTGCTTTTCTCCTCAGACAATAAGCCAACTTCTTCTTGTGTGCCTGGCTTTATTTTACCATGCCCTTCTAAGCCACTTTAATGCATATCCCTTCTTAGGGAAAATATCCCTAACTTTTGAGGAAAGTGCTAAACAGTATCTATAATTTGTAATTTAAATATAAATTTGAAAGAAAGGTAGAGAAAAAGGATAGGCAAATTTGCTGAAAACATCTCTTGTTTTATACAATCCTTAAAAGCCACATCCTGGCTTTCTGATTGATGAATCAGAAGATCTGATTCATCAGATCTTCTCTGAAATCTAGCCACAGTAGCATTTTCACAATGAAATTAATTTAAAATGGAAACAAATCATATTATTGGAACTATGTTCCAAATGTTGAAAATTCTTGTTTTATGTAGTGGAATACCAGGCCAATAAAATTTTCATTGAGCCAAAATAAAACATTCTAGTTTCTTGTTATCAACACAAAATGAGCTCCCAATAATTTTTTAACTATGTAATGTTCAAACTGTCATTAATGGTTATTTTTTTTTTTGCAAAAAAAAAGGTGGGATCAGCACCAATGTGTCAAAAAAATTTGATCTTCTCTAAAATGTAGCCACATTGGCTTTTTTTTGATAAAATTAAATTAAAATGGCAGCAAATATTATATTGACAGAAGTATGTTCCAAGTGTCAAAAATTCTTGTCTGATGCAGTGGAAGATACTAAAAATGTTCATTCAGCCAAATTCAAAGATAGATGATGGCTACTAAAAGGGAATTTATTTCTTTTGGGAAAATTGTGTAGTAACTTTGTTGAAATTTTTGACTCACAGCAACTTGTCAAATATGTTGAACAGCCTGTCAAACAATGTCAAATATGTCAAACAGCCAGTTGAACAGTTCCGTCAAAATATGGATGACTGTTGAAACTTCACTGAAAATGTAAAACAGATAAGAAACAATTGGTCTCACAATTTCATGGTCCTTTGACAAAACCATAGCTGGCAAATTTGTGGGTGCTTTCTGTGCAACAAGAGATTTTAATAATTATTATTTCTGATAATATTTCAGATAAACATTAAAAAAGTTTTTGTTAATTGTAGTTTTACTTTCAGATACTAGATTTTTTTTTCATCATGTGAGGAACTGTTACTTTGCCTCATACCTTGTCATATTTCTAAGCATTTGACTTGACAACAACATCCTAATTCATTTATTACTAAGGAACTCTTAAGAAGACCTCTCTGAGTAAATTTTGTTATATCATTTATCTAAAATAGATCCCAAGTTATAAAATACAAAAATATTTACTCTGAACCCCTCTCTACTTAGTATGGAATTCTTCAAGGAATCTTGTTGGGACCACTCTAATATCTAGGAGTTGTTAATGAAATTGGTAAGGGATTGCCTGAAAGATTCTAATATGTAGATGACTTGCTGATCCTTGATGTATGTCACAGAAACATCAAAAGAGACCTCCCTGAAATCCTAATCCATGTTTTGGATGAAGCTAAGAATCTACATATAAAACTAAATTCCACTAAATCAAATATAATGATGATAAAATTCTTAAATTTCTTTAATTCCACTCCCATTTTCCTAGACTCTATTCCACCTGAAATGCTAGTGAAGCATGATAAACTCCTTGGTGTTGCAATTTCTAAAAATATTATGTGGAGCATGTATATTTCAAGGATCCTGGTCTTTCTGGAAATTTAATAGCTATAAAATTCCAGGGAACATTGAGGGGAATTTCAAACTAAATCAAAAGACTTGTATGTGCATTCAGGTACTCAAAAGGGTAGTATGACACTTTCAGAGAATGTTGAGGGGGTGTTGCACTATCAAAACATACTAAGTACACAAGTTTATCAATAAGGCATTTCTGGGCTTATCAATATTGATCTCAGGAACAGCTACAGGCATAAAGTTGATACTTTCAGGGACTGCTAAGGGCAATATTAATCTAAAAGAGAAGACACTGTATGTATATGGGCTGTGAAAACAGCACATCTTTAACATTTCAAGAACAGTAAAGGGTCAGTAAGTTAAGTCTTGCATAGAATGTTGACAGAGGTGCTGAACTTCAAGACATTTTGGGCATTTTGGGTGTCAGAAGGGCATATCTGAAAAATCTCAGAAAGGGCCATGATTGTTAAGATGAAAATTTCAAGTGGGGGCAAATTTTATTTCTGATGTAAAGGGGAGGTAAGTTTAAACTTTACCTCCACCTTCTCATGTGCAAATATATACCCTGAATTGGTATATAGGGGTGGGGGTAAAATTTATTACCAATAAAAATGATTATTATA
>CM051274.1:48258126-48275626 GCA_027921565.1 Artemia sinica | reverse complement strand
ACTTCATTTTCTTTGTTATTCCTAATTCCTCTCACTAAGTCAGCAAGGTTTTTGTCCAAAATGCGTTCTAAGTTACCCTTCACAATTTTTAGAGCCATTTTGCTAATTTTATTCGACTTCTTCAAAACCAATTAATAACAAATTCGACATGAATTAATTTTAGATAGCGTTAAGGTGCAACTATAGAGAAATTAAATTAATATAAAAGTTCGTTCGAGGCTTAGACTTTACTTCACTATGGTTGAAGTACAAGTAGGTATGACGGCACTAGACCCTGAAGGCCCAAACTGGGGGTGTTGATCTCCATTTCGTGACCCTTCAGCCAAGATTTGCAATGGGGGGAGCACCCCTCCTGTGCTTTTGCACACCCTTCCTGCATTCTTTCCAGATTTCTCCAGATACCCATTTAGAGATGGGTCGACTCTTGCTGAGCCTACAGAGTCTTGCCACCTACCCGCGTCCCTAACCAAATAACAGGCCACACCAGGAATCAAAACCCTGTTAATACGGTTAATTATTAACCATAGATTGACAGGTAACCGTAAGTCAAAACCGCAAAAAATTTATCTGCAACCAATCCAATGTCTTAACCCCCCTGTTAAATCCACCGCTAGTCCCCTTTCTCTAGGAAACCAAGATTATACAGAAAGTGCAAAATTTTTAATATTTGTAAAAATATGGAGTTTTTCACGGCAAAAGAGTCTGTGTTGGAAGATCCTTCTTCCTCGGTTCACATTTTCCTGTAGGTGACCTTGAACGAATAGAATTCATTCAGTGTGATCGTGATCGAAGCAATTGAGCAAAGATTATATTAACTGCAGAATGTCCTGGCAAATAAATAAACACACATTTTCCTTTTCTGCAGTGCCGTATCCAAGATTTTCATTGGGGGGGGGGGGGTACAAATAAAAACTTTAAAGAACACCTCTGAAATTTGTTTATATGCATTCCTGTTACGTTTTTTACGAGCCGGACAAACATTTCGGGGGTGGAATGGGGATTAAAACCCCCTAGAGACAAATAAAACACACACATCCAACCACTTAGCCAGTCAACACAAGTGCTCTCGACTTAAAGAATTTAACCTTCTGTAATCGCAGCTAGTCTGGATGTTTAACTCTATCATAAAGCAAATTGAAAATATATAAAAACATTATAAGTTTTTTCTTCTTCTCATTAGGGTTCATCTAAAAATTTTGGCCTTGTTTTCTTTTGTTTTTTTAAACACTGCAGATGGCTTGACTTAAATCCCTACTGAGATGTATCATTTATCTCTTTGCTCTCTTTTCCACTCGTTTAAAATAAATCTCTGTTTCTTGGCCTCTTATTTATTTTTCTATTTTTACGATTTATTTCAATTCTTATATTTTTTCTATTTATTATCATAAGCCAGTATGGCCTAACAACGTCTATACAGTTTAACCATCGAGTAATACTTGAATTTCCATAGCTCCTGTTATTAAGAAGATCCAGGGAATTAATTCCCTGAATTAATTTCAGGGAATTATTAAGAAGATTTATTAGAAGATTAAGAAGAAGATTCAGAAGATTCAGGGAATATTCTATTAATTCAGGATATTATCCTATTTCCTATAATCCTATTAAGGATATCCTTAATAGGAATCCTGAATCCTATTAAGAAGATTCAGGGAATATTCAGTTGGAATGTTGGGAATCTTGAGTTTGCATATTAGATTTTTCGAAGAAATTATTCCTCCGAAAATTTTGCTCGGGAATCTAGTAATTATTCTGCCAACTAGGAATCAAACTTTTGAAAATAGAATCTCATTAGACCTATAGTTGACAAAACTATATCCAAGTTAATTACCATAAGTCGGTGTCCAAATACATTTTAAATAAAGTTTATCCTAAAACTAAGTTAAAATGTCGAAGTTCGTGGTTTAAAGTCAAAGCTAATGGTTATGAGGCATGAATGCTGGCAAGGAAAGGTGGGCATGCATTATTGTGAAACAAGAAGACAATAAGAGGTTCGTAAAACAGGAAAATAGAACTATTTGCAGTTAAGTATTTCTAAAAACAAAGCACCTGTTTGACCTCTTTCCTCTGAAAATTTCTTTTTGGAGTTCTGCTTTTTATTTGAATTTTTTAAAACTAATCCTAAGAAAATGTCAAAATATAAAAAGAGGAAAACAGTATGTCTAAAAACAAAGGGTATTAAAAAAATAAAAAAAAATAATGGAAAATATTATAGAAATTATGTTAAATACTTTATTAAAAATAGAAAATAAGATAAGAGAGTGAATATGCTTTTTAATTACGAATGCGATTTCTAACAAGAGGCTGGGACGGTCAGGGTATGAATAAACAAAGTTTCTTATTGCCATTTTGTAATCATACGCCATCTAGTTTAAAGCACAAATTGGTAGTTGATTGTTCATTTAGGAACTAGTCAGACAGTAGGATGCTCTTTAAGAGAGGAGGGAGGGGGATGAACTAAATCTGAATATACCAGGTACATCCAAGTTGTCAAAAGAACGACTCTGAATGTATTTTATTCATCTCAGGTACGATTACAGGACGGTATTAAGTTAAAAATTTCATTCAATGATAAGGAATGAATGATAAGGATCAAAATGAAAAGACTAAAAATTAAAAAAAAAAACAAATAAAAGACTAAAAATTGAAAATGAAATATATGGTTTGAATCATAAATTTAAAACAAATGGCCAAAGTTATGCACAATTTCATCTGAAACCTGCCAGACAAATGTTTTAGAAGCAGTTGGCCGTCATTTATTGTTATTAATTAAAAAAAAAATCGAAAAATAAGTTTTTCAAAGTAAAGTATAGGCCATTTTAAAATTATGCTCAGCAGATACAAATACCTGTTAAAATTCAAGCTAAAGACGACTAGAAATTACTATTAAAGAATAAATGAAACCCAAAACGAACAGAAATTAAATAAACAATCATAGGAAAAAACATACAACAAATAATAATATAAATGAATAAATAGATCTTAAAGCAAGTAATACTTAGATTGAATATGAAAATCAAGCTTAGAACGAAAAAAAATATTTTCCTATTGAAGTATAAATGAAACCTAAAACGAACAGAAATTAAATAAACAATCAATGCAAACAAACATACAATAGATATTAATATAAATGAATAAATAAATCTTAAAACGAGTGAAATTAAATTGAATATACAAATCAAGCTTGAAACGAACAAAAATTACTATAAACAAGAGTTTGGGTATCGCCTCCTTCTCTCACTGTAAAAGTCTGAAACCTACTGCGTCATTGGCGCTTTACTGAAAACTATATGCGTCTTGAACAGTCTTGGAAAGTATAAACAACATCAAACTGAGTATTTGATTTATGATGATATTAGTTGTTGAAAGATCCATCGGTTTCAAGAGTTTATTTCACTCTAATTTTATTTTTATTTTCAATTCCGTAAGAACTGGAAAAGAAAATATTTGTAATATAATTCGTTTTCAGTTAAGCGCCAATGACACAGTAGGCTTTTGGTTTTTATTTATAGTTAGGAAAGGAGGCAGTATCCAAACACTTGTTTGTAGTGAAACTATATTTGTCTTTAACAACTTTAAAAAGGGCTTTAAAAGAGCTTTAAAGAGCTTTAACAACTTTAAAACAACTTTTTTCGTCTTTAACAACTTTAACAACTTTTAAACCAATTTTATTACAAATATTTTCTTTTGTACTTAATATTGAAAATAAACATTGAAAATATAGTAAAATTTTTAACTGATGAGCTTTCAGTAATTAGTATCATTATACATCAAATATTTAGTTTAATTTATTAGTTTTTTCTAAATTTGTTCAAGATGAGTATAGTTTCACTACAAACAAGAGTTTGGATGCTGCCCCCTTCCTAAACTGTAAATAAAAACCAAAAGTCTACTGCGTCATTGGCACTTCACTGAAAACGAATTATATTACAAATATTTTCTTTTCCAGTTCTTACAGCATTGAAAATAAAAATAAAATTAGAGTCAAATAAATTCTTGAGCTGATGGATCTTTCAACAACTAATATCATTATATATCAAATATTCAATTTGATGTTGTTTATACTTTCCAAGACTGTTCAAGACGCATATAGTTTTCGATAAAGTGCCAATGACGCAATAGGTATCTGCAGAGCTTAAGTTTAAAATGGCCTTTACTCCCTTTGAAATCAGCCCCCTTTGAAGTTTATACGGCGACCCCTTTTATATGAAGTGCGTCTGGAAAAAAAAATAAATGGAGTGTGGGGGGAGGCTAGCTGTCCTCTGATGACTTTTTACTCTTAAAAAGTGAATTACAACTTTCAATTTCCAATCAAATGAGCCCTCTATGAAGTTTATATGAGCATCCCTTCCATAACAACCATATATGCCCCCAGGGAATCATAGGCAGCGCTCTAGCGCAGCCTAAGTAAAGAACGTTGTGGGCACAATATGTTTTTTTTTTCATAACCGGGCACTTCATATCGAAGGAGTTCTCGTAGAAAGTTCGAAAAGGGCTCATTCGATTGCAAATTGGAGTGGCTAGTGCCCTTTTCAATAGTCAAAAGTAATTGGAGGGCAACTACCCCCCCTCCACGCCCATCATTCCCCCAAACACATCCAATCAAAATTTTGAGATAACCATTTTGTTCAGCGTAGTTGATTTCCAGATAAAAAATATCTTTTTTGAGGAGGACACTCCCCCACAACCCTCGGGGCAAGGGTTTTAAGTTATGCCCTGGGGGCATATAAGGTTTTTATAGAAGGCGTTGTCGTAGAAACTTCAAAAAAGGGTCATTCGATTGGAAATTCAAAGGGCTAGTGCCCTTTTAATAGTCGAAAGTGATTGGAGGGCAACTAGCCCCCCCACGCCCATCATTCCCCCAAACACATCCAATCAAAATTTTGAGATAGCCATTTTGTTCAGCGTAGTTGATTTCCATATAGAAAATATCTTTTTTGAGGAGGACACTCCCCCACAACCCTCGGGGCAAGGGTTTTAAGTTATTCCCTGGGGGCATATAAGGTTTTTATAGAAGGCGTTGTCGTAGAAACTTCAAAAAAGGCTCTTTAGATTAGAAATTTAAAGGTCTAGTGCCCTTTTCAATAGTCGAAAGTTATTGGAGGGTGACTAGCCCCTACCCCCCCGAACGATGTGCGCAAAATGTGTTGTGTTTTTTTTTCTCCATACCAGGGCACTTCTTATCGAAGGAGTTGTCGTAGAAAGTTCGAAAAGGGCTCATTCGATTGCAAATTGGAGTGGCTATTGCCCTTTTTAATAGTCGAAAAAGATTGGAGGTCAACTAGCCCCCCCCCCACGCCCATCATTCCCCAGAACACCTACAATCAAAATTTTGAGATAGCCATTTGTTCAGCGTAGTTGATTTCCAGATAGAATATATCTTGTTGAGCAGGACACTCCCCCACAACCCTCGGGGCAAGGGTTTTAAATTATGCCCTGGGGGCTTATAAGGTTTTTAAAGAAGGTGTTGTCGTAGAGAGTTCAAAAAAGGCTCGTTCGATTGAAAACTCAAAAGGCTAGTGCCTTTTCTAATAGTCGAAGGTGATTGGAGGGCAACAAGCCCCGCCCCCTACGCCCATCATTCCTCTAAACACATCCAATCAAAATTTCGATATAGCCATTTTGTTCAGCGTAAATGATTTCCAGATAGAAAAATCTTTTTGAGAAGGACACTCCCCACAACCCTCGGGGAAAGGGTTTTAAGTTATGCCCTGGGGGCATATAAGGTTTTTATAGAAGGCGTAGTCATAGAAACTTCACAAAAGGCTCGTTCGATTGGAAATTCAAACGGCTAGTGCTCGTTTTAATAGTCGAAAGTGATTGGAGGACAACTAGCCCCCCCCCCCCCGCGCCTATCATTCCCCCAAACACATCCAATAAAAATTTTGAGATAGCCATTTTATTCAGCGTAGTTGATTTCTAGATACAAAATATGTTTTTGAGGAGGACCCTCCCCCACAACCCTTGGGGCAAGGGTTTTAAGTTATGGCCTTGGGGCATATAAGGTTTTTATAGAAGGCGTTGTTATAGAAACTTCAAAAAAGGCTCATTTGATTGGAAATTCATAGGGCTAGTGCCCTTTTTAATAGTTGAAAGTGATTGGACGGTAACTAACCCCCTTCTCACGCCCACCTTTCCTTCGCGCTAGCACTGCCTAAGTAAAGAACGATGTGGGCACAATGTGTTGTTTTTTGGGTTTTTTTCTCCATACCCGGGCACTTCGTATCAAAGGAGTCGTCGCAGAAACTTCGGAAAGGGCCCACTCGATTGGAAATTGGAGTGGCTAGTGTCCTTTTTAATAGTCGAAAGTGATTGGAGGGCAACTAGCCCCCCGACACCCATTATACCCCCAAACACATCCAATCAAAATTTTGAGATAGCCGTTTTGTTCAGCGTAGTTGATTTCCAGATAGAAAATATGTTTTTGAGGAGGACACTCCCCCACAACCCTCAGGGCAAAGGTTTTAAGTTATGCCCTGGGGGCATATAAGGTTTTTATAGAAGGCGTTGTCGTAGAAACTTCAAAACATGCTCATTCGATTGGAAATTCAAAGGGCTATTACCCTTTCTAATAGTCGAAAGTAATTGGAGGGCAACTAGCCCCCCCCCATGCCCATCATTCCCCCGAACACATCCAATAAAAATTTTGAGATAACCATTTTCTTCAGCGTAGTTGATTTCCAGATAGAAAATATGTTTTTGAGGAGGACACTCCCCCACAACCCTCAGGGAAAGGGTTTTAAGTTATGGCCTGGGGGCATATAAGGTTTTTATAGAAGGCGTTGTCATAGAAACTTCAAAAAGGCTCATTTTATTGGAAATTCATTGGGCTAGTGCCCTTTTTAATAGTCGAAAGTGATTGGAGGGAAACTACCCCCCCACGCACATCATTCCCCCAAACACATCCAATCAAAATTTTGAGATAGCCATTTTGTTCAGCGTATTTGTTTTCCAGATAAAAAATATATTTTTGAGGAGGACACTCCCCCACAACCCTCGGGGAAAGAGTTTTAAGTTATGGCCTGGGGGCATATAAGGTTTTTATAGAAGGCATTGTCTTAGAAACTTCAAGAAAGGCTCATTTTATTGGAAATTCAAAGGGCTAGTGCCCTTTTTAATAGTCGAAAGTGATTGGAGGGCAACTAACCCCCCCCCCCCCCCCCCCCACGCCCATCATTCCCCAAACACATCCAATCAAAATTTCGAGATAGCCATTTTGTTCAGCGTATTTGTTTTCCAGATAAAAAATATATTTTTGAGGAGGACACCCCCCACAACCCTCGGGGAAAGGGTTTTAAGTTATGGCCTGGGGGCATATAAGGTTTTTATAGAAGGCGTTGTCATAGAAACTTCAAAAAGGCTCATTTTATTGGAAATTCATAGGGCTAGTGCCCTTTTTAATAATTGAAAGTGATTGGACGGTAACTAACCCCTCTCTCACGCCCACCTTTTCATAGGCCGCGCGCTAGCGCTTCCTAAGTAAAGAACGATGTGGGCACAATGTGTTGTTTCTTAGGTTTTTTTCTCCATACCCGGGCACTTCGTATCGAAGGAGTCGTCGTAGAAACTTCGAAAAGGGCTCACTCGATTGGAAATTGGAGTGGCTAGTGTCCTTTTTAATAGTCGAAAGTGATTGGAGGGCAACTAGCCCCCCACGCCCATCATTCCCCCAAACAAATCCAATCAAAATTTTGAGATAGCCATTTTGTTCAGCGTAGTTGATTTCCAGATAGAAAATATGTTTTTGAGGAGGACACTCCCCCACAACCCTCAGGGCAAGGGTTTTAAGTTATGCCCTGGGGGCATATAAGGTTTCTGTAGAAGGCGTTGTCGTAGAAACTTCAAAACTGGCTCATTCGATTGGAAATTTTAAGGGCTAGTACCCTTTTTAATAGTCGAAAGTGATTGGAGGGCAACTAGCTCCCATCCTCCCACGCCCATCATTCCCCCAAATACATCCAATTAAAATTTTGAGATAGCCATTTTGTTCAGCGTCGTTGACTTCCAGATAGAAAATATGATTTTGAGGAGGACACTCCCCCACAACCCTCGGGGCAAGGGTTTTAAGTTATGCCCAGGGGGCATGTAATGTTTTTATAGAAGGCGTTGTCGTAGAAACTTCAAAAAAAGCTCATTCGATTGGAAATTCAACGGACTACTGCCCTTTTTAATAGTCGAAAGTGATTGGAGGGCAACAAGCCCCCCCCCTTCCCACGCCAATCATTCCCCCAAACACATCAAATCAAAATTTTGAGATAGCCATTTTGTTAGGCGTAGTTGATTTCCAGACAGAAAATATGATTTTGAGGAGGACACTCCCCACAACCCTCGGGGCAAGGGTTT
This sequence comes from Artemia sinica, assembly GCA_027921565.1. NCBI lineage: Eukaryota > Metazoa > Arthropoda > Branchiopoda > Anostraca > Artemiidae > Artemia > Artemia sinica. The sequence continues at coordinate 48,267,286 of CM051274.1, read as the reverse complement.
TAAGTTATACCCTGGGGGCATATAAGGTTTTTTTACAAGGCGTTGTCGTAGAAACCTCAAAACAGGCTTATTCGATTGGAAATTCAAAGAGCTAGTACTTTTTTTAATAGTCGAAAGTGTTTGGAGGGCAACTAGCCCCCCCCCCCCCTTCCCACGCCCATCATTCCCCCAAATACATCCAATCAAAATTTTGAGATAGTCATTTTGTTCAGCGTAGTTTATTTCCAGATAGAAAATATTTTTTTGAGGAGGACATTCCCCTACAAACCCTCAGGGCAAGGGTTTTAAGCTATGCCCAGGGGGCATATAATGTTTTTATGGAAGGCGTTGTCGTAGAAACTTAAAAAAAAGTTCATTCGATTGGATATTCAACGGGCCTGTGCACTTTTTAATAGTCGAAAGTGATTGGAGGGCAACTAGCCCCCCCCCCAAGCCCATCTTTCCCCCAAATACATCCAATCAAAATTTTGAGATAGTCATTTTGTTCAGCGTAGTTTATTTCCAGATAGAAAATATTTTTTTGAGGAGGACTCTCCCCCACAACTCTCAGGGCAAGGGTTTTAAAATATGCACTGGGGGCATATAAGGCTTTTATAGAAGGTGTTGTCGTAGAAACTTCATAACAGGCTCATTCGATTGGAAATTTTAAGGGCTAGCACCCTTTTTAGTAGTCGAAAGTGATTGGAGGGAAACTAGTCCCCCACACGCCCATCATTCCTCAAAATCCATCCAATCAAAATTTTGAGATAGCCATTTTGTTCAGCGTAGTTGATTTCCACATAGAAAATATGTTTTTGAGGAGGACACTCCCCCACAACCCTCCGAGCAAGGGTTTTAAAATATGCACTGGGGGCATATAAGGCTTTTATAGAAGGTGTTGTCGTAGAAACTTCATAACAGGCTCTTTCGATTGGAAATTCAAAGGGCTAGTTTCATTCTTAATAGTCAAAAGCGATTGGAGTGATTGGAAAGTGATTGGATCCCCAACGCCCATCATTCTCCCAAACACATCCAATGAAAATTTTGAGATAGCTATTTTGTTCAGCGTAGTTGATTTCCAGATAGAAAATACGTTTTTGAGGAGGACACTCCCCAACAACCCTCAGGGAAGGGTTTTAAGTTATATCCTGGGGTAAAAAATTAAATCTTCATCAAAGTATAAACACTGGTATCAGAGTACCAATATCAAAGTAAAAAAAAAAAATCACCCCCTTTTAAATGAGCCCCCTTTGAAGTTTATACGGCGACTCCTTCTATATGAAGTGCGTCTAGAAAAAAAATAAATGGAGTGTAGGGGGAGGCTAACTGCCCTCAGATGACTTTTTACCCTTAAAAAGTGAATTGCAACTTTAATTTTCCAATCAAATGAGCCCTCTATGAAGTTTATATGAGCATCCCTTCCATAACAACCGTATATGCCCCCAGGGGATAACTTACAATGCCTACCCTCGGGCCCTGGGGGGCTGTGTCGACACCAGAGTTTTTGTTATTGGAGCTTTGAATTATTTTTCATAAAATCTCTATCTCAAAATTTGTAAATGATGCATTTAGGGCGTGGGGGGGGGCTAGTTGCCCTTCAACCTCTTTTGACTCTTAAAAAATGAATGAGGACTTTCAATTTCCATCCAAATGAATGCTCTCCGAAGTTCATACAAGCATCCCTTCCATAAAGACGATATATGCCCCCAGAGCATTATTTGCAACGCCTGCCTCCAGGCCCTGAGGGGTTGCGTCGACACAGGAGTTTTTCTTATCTGACCTTTGAGTTATTTTTAATGAAATGGCCATTTTAAAAATTTAATCGGATAGGCTTGGGGAAATAAGGGTCTATTGGGGGGGGGCCTTGGATATCTTTTGACTCTTAAAAAGTGATCTAGAACTTTCAATTTCCAATCAAATGAGCCCTCTCTGAAAATTATACGAGCATTTCTTTCATAAGAACCATACACGCCCTCAGGACAACACTTACAACGCCTACCCACTTGGACCTGGGGGATTGTGTTGACACCGGAGTTTTTGTTATCTAATTTTTGAACAATTTTTAATAACTGGTTATCTCAAAATTTGTAGCGGATTGATTTAGCGAGAAAAGGCCATGGGGGGCCATGGGGGGCTTAAAAAGTGAACTAGAACTTTCAATATCCAATCAAATGCGCCCTCTATGAAGTTTATTCGAGCATCCCTTTCATAAGAGCCATACAAAAGTGAGCTAAAAAGTGAAAAACTGATTCATAAGAGCCATACATGCCCTTACGGCATAAATTAGAACGCCTTCTCCCGGGCGCTGGGGGGTTGTATTGACACCGGATTTTTCTTATCCGACCTATGAACTATTATTTTTTTTTTAATAAAAGGTGTATTTTGAAAATTTCTTCATATGGGTTTGGAAAAAGAAGGCGTGGGGGGACTAGTTGCCCTCAGATCTCTTTTGACTATTAAAAAGTTTTTGAAGTTTCTACGACAACGCTCTCAATAAAACATTATATGCCCCCATCGCTAAACTTACAACCCCTGCCCTGAGGGCTGTGGGGGGCTGTGATCCTCAAAGGCTTAATTTCCAGAATTTTCAACCACGTTGAACAAAATGGCTGTCTCAAGATATTGATTGGATGTATTTGGGGAAAAGGTGGGCGTGACAGGCGGGTCAGTTGCCCTCCAATCACTTTCGGCTATCAAAAACGGCGCTAGCCCTTTGAATTTTCAATCGAATAAGCCTGTTTGAAGTTTCTACGACAAAGCTTTCTATAAAAAGCTTATATGCCCCAAGGGCATAACTTACAACCCTTGGCCTGAGGGCTGTGGGGGAGAGTCCTCCTCAAAAACATAATTTCTTTCTTGAAATCAACTACGTAGAACATAATGGCTATATACAAATTTTGATTGGATGTATTTGGGGAAATGGTGGATGTGGAAGGGGAATTCATAAGAGCCATACATGCCCTTACGGCATAAATTAGATCGCCTTCTCCCGGGCCCTAGGGGGTTGTATTAACACCGGAATTTTTCTTATCCGACCTATGAACTATTTTTTTTTTTAACAAAATGTCTATTTGAAAAAAAATCATCAGATGGGTTTGGAAAATGAAGGCGGGGAGGGGCTAGTTGCTCTCGGATCTCTTTTGACTATTAAAAAGTGAATTCGAACTTTCAATTTCCAATCAAATGACCCCTCTCTGAAGTTTATACGAGGATCCCTTTTATAAGAACCATATATACCCCCAGGACATAACTTACAACGCCTGCCCCCGGGCCCTCGGGGGTGGTTGCGACACATGAGTTTTTGTTATCTGACTTTTGAACAATTTTTAACTTAATGGCTATTTAAAAATTTTTATAGGATGCATTCGGGAAAACGGGCGTGGGGGGGGGCTAGTTGCCCTCCAATCTCTTTTGACTCTCAAAAATTGAACTAGAACTTTCAGTTTCCAATCAAATTAGCCCTCTCTGAAGATTTTAAGAGTATCCCTTCCATAAAAACCATATATTCCCCCAGGGCATAACTTACAACGCCTGCCTTCCGGTCCTGGGGAGCTGTGTCGAACCCGGAGTTTTCGTTATGTAGTATTTGAACTATTTAAAAAAATGACTATCTCAAAGTTCTTATCAGATGAGTTTGAGAAAAAAAGGCGTGGAAGGGGGGGGGGGGGCTAGGTGCCCTTCAATCTTTTTGATTCTTAAAAAGTAAACTAGAACTTTAAATTTCCAATCAAATGAGCCCTCTTTGAAGTTTATACGAGCATCCCTTCCATAAGAACCATATACGCCCCCAGGGCATTACTTACAACACCTGCCCCTGGGCCCTGGGGGGCTATTTCGACACCGGGTTTTTGTGATATGATCTTTGTAACTATTTTAAACAAAATAGCTATCTGAAAATTTTTGTCGGTTACATTTGGGAAAAAGGACGTGGGGGGATGGTTACCCTCCAATATCTTTTGACGCTTAAAAAGTGAACTAGGACTTTCAAAATCTAATCAATTGAGCCCTCTCTGAAGTTTATACGAGCATTTCTTCCATAAGAACAATATATACCCCCAGGGCGTAACTTATAACCCTTGCCCTTAAGACCTTGGGGGGGGGTGGAGTGTCAAGCTCAAAGATATAATTTCCAGAACATTCAACTACGTTGAACAAAATGGCTATCTCAAAATTTTCATTGGATGTGTTTGGGGAAATAGTGGGCGTGGAATGGATGTTAGTTCGTGTTATTGTCTTCCAATCCCTTTCGACTATTAAAAAGGGCACTAGCCAAATAAAATTTCTAATCGAATGAGCCCATTTTGAAGTTTCTACGAAAACACTTTCTATAGAAACATTATATGCCTCCAGGGCATAACTTACAACCCTTGCCCATAGGGCTGTGGGGGGTTGTCATCCTCGAAGGCCTAATTTCCAAAATTTTCAACCACGTGTAACAAAATGGCTATCTCAAGGTAATGATTGGATGTGTTTGTGGAAAAGGTGGGCGTGAGATGGGGGTTAATTACCCTTCAATCACTTTCGGCTATTAAAAAGGGCACTAGCCGTTTGAATTTTCCATCAAATGAGCCCTGTTTGAAGTTTTTACGACAAAACTTTCTATAAAAAGCTTATATGCCACCCAGGGCATAACTTACCACCCTTGCCCTGAAGGGTTTCATAGGACTGGGTACTGGTAGTTAATCCAATAAATAGCTGATTGAACCTTCAAGTTCTAGTTTGTGACTTTATGCAGCTGGAACTGCTGTTTAAAACTTTTGAAATGAAAGCAGTGCTTTATATATTAAAGATATCTATGGTAAGTCAGTATGGGTTTTTAAGGTGCTTGCTTGTCAAATACAACTCTGTATGAATAGATTTGGTCGTTTCAACAAGTTCGAAAGGTTTTGTAAGCCTTGGAGTGTTGGCCATTGGTTGGTACTTAACAGGCTGATTTACTATTGAAGAGCCAAGTTGCAGTCACAGGCCAGTACACCCTATTGTCAGTAACTTTTAGGATTAAAGAAAAATAAAAAACAAATCTTTTACTTTCCAACTTAAAGAAGATCAGAATATAAAACAACATTTTGACATTCAAACTTTTGAGAATGATAAGGATAATTTTAAGAATGAGAATGATAAGGAGGATTTTAAACAAATTAAAAAGACACTATATGCATACAGGTTGTTGAATAAGCAAATCTTCAATAGTTCAAAAGTCTAAATTGTATTGTGTCGTTTGCGCTTTACTTACAACAAATAAAATTATAAACATCTTCTTTTATAATTACAACTTTGAAAAATAAAAATAAAATTACAGTGAAATAAAATCTTGAACTGCTGAGTCGCCAGCAATTAACATAATTATATATCAAATATCGAGTTTATTTTTATTAGTTCTTTCCAATGACTGTTTAAAAATCATACACTTTTTATCTTTTATATCTTGGAATAGGTTTATATTAAAAATAAGTTTATATTAGAGTAAGTTTAGAGTAATTTAACACTATAGAGTTTTTTCCCACGCCTTTGTTGGGTTGAAAAAACCTTTTCTTAAATATAAGTAATGAGTAAGTTCAAAATTTAAAGCGATGAAAACTCCAATTTTATAGGCAGCACAGTAGAGCTAACTGGTTAAAAAGTGAATTGTAACATTACAGGTGGTACTGAAGTGGTATCATAGGCAGCGCGCTAGCTCTGCCTAAATAAAGAACGGTGGGAGCACAGTGTGTTGTTTTTTTTGTTTTTTTTTGTTTTTTCTCCATACCCGGACACTTGATATCGAAGGAGTCGTCGCAAAAACTTCGAAAAGGGCTCATTCGATTGGAAATTGGAGTGGCTAGTGCCCTTTTTAATAGTCGAAAGTGATTGTAGGGCAACTATCCCCCCAAGCCCATCATTCCCCCAAATACGTCCAATCAAAATTTTGAGATAGCCATTTTGTTCAGCGTAGTTGATTTCCAGATAGAAAATATGTTTTTGAGGAGGACACTCCCCCAAAACCCTCAGGGCAAGGGTTTTAAGTTATGGCCGGGGGGCATATAAGGTTTTTATAGAAGGCGTTTTCGTAGAAACTTCAAAACAGGCTCATTCGATTGGAAATTCAAAGGGCTAGTACCCTTATAAATAGTCGAAAGTGATTGGAGGGTAACTAGCCCCCCCCCCATCACGCCGATCAGTCCCCCAAATACATCCAATCTAAATTTGAGATAGCCATTTTGTTCAGCGTAGTTGATTTCCAGATAGAAAATTCGTTTTTGAAGAGGACACTCCCCCAAAACCCTCAGGGCAAGGGTTTTAAGTTATGGCCTGGGGGCATATAAGGTTTTTATAGAAGGCGTTTTCGTAGAAACTTCAAAACAGGCTCATTCGATTGGAAATTCAAAGGGCTAGTACCATTTTTGATAGTCGAAAGTGATTGGAGGGCAACTACCCTCCCCCCCCCCCCCACACACCCATCATTCCCCCAAATACGTCCAATCAAAATTTTGATATAGCCATTTTGTTCAGCGTAGTTTAATTACAGATAGAAAATATCTTTTTGAGGAAGACACTCCCCACAACCCACGGGGCAAGGGTTTTAAGTTATGCCCTGAGGGCATACAAAGTTTTTATAGAAGGCGTTGTCGTAGAAACTTCAAAAAAGGCTCATTCGATTAGAATTTCAAAGGGCTAGTGGCGTTTTTAATAGTCAAAAGTGATTGGAGGCCAACTAGCCCCCCCCCCCCACGCCCATCATTCCCCCAAATACATCCAATCAAAATTTTGAGACAGCCATTTTGTTCAGCGTAGTTGATTTCCTAATAGAAAGTTCGTTTTTGAAGAGAACACTCCCCCACAACCCTCAGGGCAAGGGTTTTAAGTTATGCCTTGGGGACATACAAGGTTTTTATAGAAGGCGTTGTCGTAGAAACTTCAAAACAGGCCCATTCGATTAGAAATTCAAAGGACTAGTGCCCGTTTTAATAGTTGAAAGTGATTGGAGGGCAACTAGCCCCCCCCCCCCCAACACCCATCATTCTCCTAAACTCATCCAATCAAAATTTTGAGATAGCTATTTTGTCCAGCGTAGTTGATTTCCAGATAAAAAATATGTTTTTGAGGAGGACACTCCCCCACAACCCTCGGGGCAAGGGTTTTAAGTTATGCCCTGGGGGTATATAAGTTTTTTATAGAAGGTGTTTTCGTAGAAACTTTAAAAAGGCTCATTCGATTGGAAATTCAAAGGGCTAGTGCACTTTTTAATAGTCGAAAGTGATTGGAGGGCAACTAGCCCCCCTCGCGCCCATCATTCCCCCAAAGACATCCAATCAAAATTTTTAGATAGCCATTTCGTTCAGCTTAGTTGATTTCCAGATAGAAAATATGTTTTTGAGGAGGACACTTCCCTACAACCCTCGGGGCAAGGGTTTTAAGTTATGCCCTGGGGGTATATAAGTTTTTTATAGAAGGTGTTTTCGTAGAAACTTCTAAACAGGCTCATTCGATCGGAAATCAAAGCGCTAGTACCCTTTTTAATAGTCGAAAGTGATTGGAGGGCAACTAGCCCCTCCCCCACGCCCATCATTTCCCAAGACACTTCCAATCAAAATTTTGAGATAGCCATTTTGTTCAGAGTTTTAAGTTATGCCTGGGGACCTATAAGGTTCTTATAGAAGGCGTTGTCGTAGAAACTTCAAAACAGGCTCATTCAATTGGTAATTCAAAGGGCTAGTACCCTTTTTAATAGTCAAAAATGATTTGAGTGTAACTAGCCCCCCCCCCCCTCACGCGATTCATTCCCCCAAACACATCCAATCAAAATTTTGAGATAGCCATTTTGTTCAGCGTAGTTGATTTCCAGATAGAAAATATGTTTTTGAGGAAGACACTCCCCCACATCCCTCAGGGCAAGGGTTTTAAGTTATGCCCTGGGAGTATATAAGGTTTTTAAAGAAGGCGTTGTCGTAAAAACTTCAATAAAAGCTCATTCGACTGGAAATTCAAAGGGCTAGTGCCCTTTTTAATAGTTGAAAGCGATTGGAGGGCAGCTAGCCCCCCCCGCCACACCCATCATTCCCATAAACACATCCAATAAAAATTTTGAGACAGCCATTTTGTTGAGGGCAGTCGATTTCCAGATAGAAAACATATTTTTAAGTAGGACACTCACCCACAACCCTCAGGGCAAGGATTATAAGTTATGCCCTGGGGGCATATAGGGTTATTATTGAAAACGAATGTGCATTGTCAGTTTAATAGACATATAGCCTACTGATATTTAGTAATCAAAATCATAATATTATTTGATTTATTAAAGTTATAAAAGTAAAAACATTCATATTTTTTCAGTAAAGTGCAAATTTTGTTCTGGCCTTGGGAATGCATAGGGGTTTTGCGCCAAACTTATGTTAATTTCTGCTCGTTTTGAGTTTGACTCGGTTAATTATTGTAATTTCTGTTCGTTTTGGGTTTCATTTATTTATCAATGCTGATTTGTGGTAGTTTCACGCTTGGTAGATTATTTTATTTTAGTTTCGCTCAATTTTTGTTTAATGGAGTTCTTTACTTTTCTTTGAAAAACTTATTTTGTGGAAAAAGTTTTTTTTTAATTAATCTAAAAATAAAGTGGAGTAGCGTTTGATTTGTTGAACCTTTCAGAGAACATTAAGATTGATGTTGAGATAAACCAAAATATTGTATGAAATATGCCATGAAAATTAAGGTATAAAGTTGGAACTTTCAGAGAATGTTGAGGGCTATTTTTAACTATAGAATATAATAGAATTTTATTTTAAAAATTTTTTTCACAGAATATTTGCTGAATTTGAATTTTGCGTCCCAAATAAAAAAAATAACATTATATATATATCACAAAGGCATTATATATATATATATATATATATATATATATATATATATATATATGTATATATATATATATATATATATATATATATATATATATATATATATACATATATATATATATATATATATATATATATATATATATATATATATATATATATATATATATATATATATATATATATATATATATATATATATATATATAATATATATATATATATATATATATATATATATATATATATATATATATATATATATATAGTATATATATATATATATATATATATATATATATATATATATATATATATATATATATACAAAATTTGCACAAATACTACTACTA
>CM051274.1:48218126-48250626 GCA_027921565.1 Artemia sinica | reverse complement strand
TAGCCTCTGAAACCCCCGTACTGGTATTTATCAATGTTTGTGGAAATCTTATTGAGTGTTGTTTGAGCAATAAATACCTGAAACAATTTTGCGAAGGTAGGGGTGAAAGATATAGACCTCAGTTCTTCGGGAAATTTAGGATGTTTAGTTTTGGGTATAACTCTCATATATGCAGTTTTCCAAACAGAAGAAAATACTCCTTCAGCAAAACAAGAATTCAGGATGTGACAAAATGGTCTAGCGAGAAAAGTGGCGTATTCACGAATTAATTTTACAGGTAGTTCACCGGGGTGGTGGGAAGAGTTGGGTTTTAGTTTGAGCAGTTCTTTGTAGACTAAGTATTCTTCAAGGGTTGGGGTCTGGCTTGGTGGGCACTCTTCAAGAATTCTAGCAAGTTCACTTTTGGATGGGGTAGGGTGGGTACTACATATTGAGCTGAAAATCATATTAACATCCTCAGCTGAGAGCTTATTTTCGTCGTCTTTACAAATAAGATGGTCGTCACTTTGAATAATACCAGCTATCCTTTTTACAGATTTGTGCCACTGCCTGGGGTTAGTGGAAAATAGAGGTTCAATCTGGTTTTTAATATAGTTAAATTTTGCTTTATGGTTTTTTTTCACTATTCTATTCCTCAGCTTTTAGCAGCTAGGCTTTCTCTATCAGAAACTTGTGACATTTCGCGGATAAGCTGTTTTAATGATGAGGTTATACAGGGCTTGTCACTTTCACACTTTATACATTTTTTTTTCACAGGGAATCGTTCAAGGTACTCTTTATATAGGAGGTTACTGAATATATCAACTTTCTTGTGAATGTGCTTTCGGCATACATTTCATCAAACGGTTCTTCAGTCAGTCAAAGACCATATGAGCGTATATTGGAATCTAATAAAGGACGATAGGTAATTTTTTGGCGCTTTGGCTTAGGCATTGCATGCTTGGCTTTCCATACAATAGTCAAATGGTCTGCCTTGCCTAAGGGATTAAGGGTTTTTGGATCAATATAATAACTATCAAAGTTTGTGAGGATTAGATCTAGGGTACTGCCTGAAATATGCGTAGGAGTTTTCACCACTTGTTTTAGGCAAAATGATGAGCTAAGCCATGATTTACTGGTCTGGTTAAAATCACCAAGAATACAAATGCCAGGGGCAGAATATTTGGACCTGATCCAATCAACAGAATGTTGCATGTGTGAAACGAGTGCGGCAGCGTGAGCTCTCAGAGTAATACACTAATCCAAAAATTAGACAAGAGGTCGACCAGGGAAGCTGTACGGGTTTGCAGTAAAGCCATATCATTTCAAAGTCATTGTTTTTTAGTTCAAAATTTGAAAGTACAGCGCAGGAACATCCTAACGCCAAAAAATACCAACACCCCCACCTGTTCTATTTATTCCACGATCATGACGGGTCACAAACTCAGATGAGTAGCCAGTAAGCAAAACACGGTCTCGGCAGACATTCCAAGTTTCAGTTATGAATGCAACCCCGATATTATTATCTCGTATGTGACTGTCCAGAATATCAATTTTGTTCTCAAGCGACTGGGCATTGCAAATTATGATGTTAGGAAACTGCGGAAAAAATCTTGGTAGCTAGCTTCAGAGTAGGAGGGGTAGGGTTTGGGTCACTTTGGTTAGGAAAGCAGGATGGATCAGGTTGTAATGTCATATCTTCTTGTAAGATAATTCTTATGAGAGAGCAGTGTTTCATAAAAGGCGGGGGTTTAGGTCTATGTCTGCTAGTATACACGGAAATACAACAGTTATGGGCAAGTCATTGTTGACTAATGCTGTTGAGTGATTGACTTGACTCAATTAAGCTCTGAGGTCTATGTTGGTTTGAAACACTCTCAATTTGAATTTCTGCTTTCGAAACTATTGTCTTGCCGAAGTGGGTTTTTGCCAAATTCTTCAGAACAATGCATTTCAACTGATTGGGTAGCTCTAATTGGGAGATGAGCATAGAGGTAACTGTATAGCTGGCTAATTTAAAGTATACGGTTGATTCATCTTCCAAAGCATGTAGAGTTACTTTGTGAAATCTTTGGGGAGTAATTCCAGGTAGTTTTGTTGGTCTTGATGTCTTTCCTTGCGCAGGATTTTCCAAAAAGGGGCTCTTCAGGGTTTTTTTTTTTGGGGGGGGGGGGCACTTGGTATCAAGGGGAACCATGGATTAGTTTTTATCTCGGATGAGATTATTCTGAAAATTTTCAACACTAGGGATAGCATTAGGAACTGTTGGTGTCCTGGGGGCAACACTAGGGAAAGCATTAGGTGTCCTGGGGGCTGCTGATGGTCTGGGGGCTGCAGACGGCCTGGGGCCTGTTGGTGGTTCAGGGTTTAATGTATGTGACAGAGATTTTGGGAGGAATAGGGTTTGTGAAAGAAGGGGGTGATTTTAAAAAATTCACTGTCAATACTGACGATTTATTAGAATTAACTTTCTTCTTCGACAAAGAAGCCTTCTGGGTGACATCGTCAAGTAATGTCATAATTGAGCTTTTAATATTTTGTCTATAAATCTCAAATGCAGACAGGTCGTCCATATACTTCCATCACCCTGTGTGGTCAGTCATGAGGCTATTAATCATTATAAGAAATAAAATATGACCCATCAGAGTTCCGTGGGGCACCTCACAAAAGATAGGAAGGGGATCAGAATAAACATTTTTATATTTGAGCACTTGAAAAAGATTTTTTCAAAAGAAGGCAACAATTTAACTAGAAAGAGAGTCACTTGAAACTCCGTCAGCAGTTTATCTAAGAGGATATTGAGGTCAATTAGGTTGAATGCTTTCTGGAGATCAATTAATAAAAGATTCAATCAAGTATCCGGGTTTTCAAGGTTCTTAAGAATGGTGTCAAGAAGACTAACAAGATAGTGTGAAGTAGATGTCTCCTTCAGATTTTCAATTTGTTGTAAGTCAATAAGATCAAGAATCTTTGCCTTTAACTAATTAGCTATGAAATTTTCATACATTAAAAGATAAACTAAATCAAAAGATACTCTGTGCATCCCGGTTGTCCAAAGGGAGTATCCACAATATCTCATAAGCAACCAATAATGTTTAGTTGGAACATAAGGGAATATTGAGCGAGATGTTGAACCAAATCAGAAGATTCAATGGACATCCAATTTCTTAAAATGTTGTTGGCAAAGTCTCATAAACACAGGGTAGTAAGTTAAAATTTTCAAAGAATAATTAGAGGAATGATTAACTTACTAAAAAAACTAAGTACATCCGGCTTTAGTAGGGTGTAACTGAAATATATCAGGGGTGGCTAATGCTATTCGGTTGAAACTTTCTAGGAATGTTGAGGGGGATCTTAAAATAAATCAAAACCTTATTTGCATATATGATGTCAAAAGAGCATCTGTGATATATCTGAAGACAGCTAGGATATTAAGTTTAAATTTTCAGGAAGTTTTGAAAGAACTTTTGAACACAATCAAAAGACATCATGTGCTTCCACGCTATCCCAATGATTTAGGGTTTTAGAGTCTGAAAGAGAGCTAAACAGTTTAGAGAGTCAGAAATGAAGAATGTTGACGAGTCCCTAATATATATTCATTCTTCGTTTCCTAATTTAATCACGTAATATTTTAAATATTCCCACAGGAGAGTTTTTATGAGTATATTATTTATTAATTGCTGTTGGGTCAAAGGTCTGGTGCAAGAACTGTTCTAAGCTTGATTTTTAGTTCTACGGAATTTCTAAAGTAGCTCTATTGAGTACAATCAAAGCCAACACTCAGATAACCTTACACAACTTAAGAACTTAAAATTAGAATAAAATATTTTAAGTTTTAAGCCAAAAACCCGAGAACCCAAAAAATATTTATTTTATCAACCAATGTAAAAAGAACAGAAACTAATAAAACAAACTTCCCGCAAAAGAAGTTTTTCGGAGAAAATTGAAGAGCCATATTATACTTAACATGAGCAAAAATAACGTTCTACAATAACTCAAACTCAAAACAACTAGAAATCGCTAGCAAGAAATAAATGAGACCCAAAACAAACATAAATTAAAACAAATAGTCATTTAAAGCATGCATAAAGGAAGGAACCAAGATAACGTACCAATTGTACCAAGATAACGCACTTCACAATTAAAAAACCCGTTTCTTATAAACATCTGAAGGAATTCCAACTCTATATACAAGAAAATTTGCTTTCTCCACATTTACTGATAAAATACTCAAACTTGTAAATATATAAAATGAATTCTAAGCCCTATTAGCTTCTAAAATTAAATCCATCATCATCCGACTAAAAAGAGTTATATTCATCTCACCCACAAATGATAGAAGGAAACAATCTGGCAGAAAAAAATTGCTTAGTATAAATAAAAGCTACATAGAAAAGTGGTCATAGCAGGCGTACTAAACTATTAGTTACAATTTTAAAGTTAACTCTGTCAAAAATCTTTCGGGAATCAACGAACGAGGTCAGAGAAGGTTTGGCCACGTTGGAAGCACATATTCATAGTATCCCTAACCAAATGTACAGCACATGAAGTCGAATAGATCTGTCTAAAACGGAATTGTGTTTCACTTAATAGACCAGCATTCTTGAGGTAATCATATAATCCTTTTTATGCCATATTCTTGTAGATCTGCGAAAAGAAAGAAAGAAGAGATATAGGCATGTAGTTCTCAATATCAGGCTTCAAGCCCCGTTTATGGAGCGGGATTACATTTGCTCTTTTCAAACCATCAGGAAAAACGCCCGTTTTAAGTGAAAGACTGATGATATAGACAAGGCAAAGCAACAGACAATAAATGACAACTTTTAAAGAATTTGGGTTTATACCACCAGAGCCTGCCAAATTAGACTTGATTACTTTGAAAACCTTTAGAACTTCTTCACTAGTGCACGGCTAAAATTTGGGTTCGCTGAATACATCCTCTATCGTCGGTGAATTCCTGATATAAAAAATTTGTATCAGAATTTGACTGCCCTTCAGGACCAGTAGAAAAAAACAGGACCTATCAGAACCAGTAGTCGGACCACTAAGATCAATAGTCTATCAGCTTGAAGCACTATTTAAATATCCTTCAGCTTCAACATCCTTAAAAATCAGTCCTTTAGCTTAAAAGACTATTATTGTACCAATTGTCAATTAGGACCAATAGTCGGACCATTTGGACCAATAGTCTATTAGCTTGAAGGATTCTTTGAACATCCTTCAGCTTGAATATCCTTCTAAACGTTGGAAAATTACTTACCGAAATGATTTCACAATCTCGCCTTGTATTGAAGAAGAATGTGTTGCTGTATAAACCCAAATTCTTTAAAAGTTGTCATCTATTGTCTGTTTCTTTGCCTTGTCTATATCATCAGTCTTTCACTTAAAACGGGCGTTTTTCTTGATGGTTTGAAAAGAGCAAATGTAATCCCGCTCCATAAACGGGGCTTGAAGCCTGATATTGAGAACTACATGCCTATATCTCTTCTTTCTTTCTTTTCGCAAATCTACAAGAATATGGCATAAAAAGGATTATATGATTACCTCAAGAATGCTGGTCTATTAAGTGAAACACAATTCCGTTTTAGACAGATCTATTCGACTTCATGTGCTGTACATTTCATTAGGGATACTATGAATGTGTGCTTCCAACGTGGCCAAACCTTCTCTGACCTCGTTCGTTGATTCCCGAAAGATTTTTGACAGAGTTAACTTTAAAATTGTAACTAATAGTTTAGTACGCCTGCTATGACCACTTTTCTATGTAGCTTTTATTTATACTAAGCGATTTTTTTCTGCCAGATTGTTTCCTTCTATCATTTGTGGGTGAGATGAATATAACTCTTTTTAGTCGGATGATGATGGATTTAATTTTAGAAGCTAATAGGGCTTAGAATTCATTTTATATATTTACAAGTTTGAGTATTTTATCAGTAAATGTGGAGAAAGCAAATTTTCTTGTATATAGAGTTGGAATTCCTTCAGATGTTTATAAGAAACGGGTTTTTTAATTGTGAAGTGCGTTATCTTGGTACAATTGGTACGTTATCTTGGTTTCTTCCTTTATGCATGCTTTAAATGACTATTTGTTTTAATTTATGTTTGTTTTGGGTCTCATTTATTTCTTGCTAGCGATTTCTAGTTGTTTTGAGTTTGAGTTATTGTAGAACGTTATTTTTGCTCATGTTAAGTATAATATGGCTCTTCAATTTTCTCTGAAAAACTTCTTTTGCGGGAAGTTTGTTTTATTAGTTTCTGTTCTTTTTACATTGGTTGATAAAATAAATATTTTTTGGGTTCTCGGGTTTTTGGCTTAAAACTTAAAATATTTTATTATAATTTTAAGTTCTTAAGTTGTGTAAGGTGATCTGAGTGTTGGCTTTGATTGTACTCAATAGAACTACTTTAGAAATTTCGTAGAATTAAAAATCAAGCTTAGAACAGTTCTTGCACCAGACCTTTGACCCAACAGCAATTAATAAATAATATACTCATAAAAACTCTCCTGTGGGAATATTTAAATTATTACGTGATTAAATTAGGAAACGAAGAATGAATATATATTAGCGACTCGTCAACATTCTTCATTTCTGACTCTCTAAACTGTTTAGCTCTCTTTCTGACTCTAAAACCCTAAATCATTGGGATAGCGTGGAAGCACATGATGTCTTTTGATTGTGTTCAAAAGTTCTTTCAAAACTTCCTGAAAATTTCAACTTAATATCCTAGCTGTCTTCAGATATATCACAGATGCTCTTTTGACATCATATATGCAAATAAGGTTTTGATTTATTTTAAGATCCCCCTCAACATTCCTAGAAAGTTTCAACCGAATAGCATTAGCCACCCTGATATATTTCAGTTACACCCTACTAAAGCCGGATGTACATAGTTTTTTTAGTAAGTTAATCATTCCTCTGATTATTCTTTGAAAATTTTAACTTACTACCCTGTGTTTATGAGACTTTGCCAACAACATTTTATGAAATTGGATGTCCATTGAATCTTCTGATTTGGTTCAACATCTCGCTCAATATTCCCTTGTGTTCCAACTAAACATTATTGGTTGCTTATGAGATATTGTTGATACTCCCTTTGGACAACCGGGATGCACAGAGTATCTTTTGATTTAGTTTATCTTTTAATGTATGAAAATTTCATAGCTAATTAGTTAAAGGCAAAGATTCTTGATCTTATTGACTTACAACAAATTGGAAATCTGAAGGAGACATCTACTTCACACTATCTTGTTAGTCTTCTTGACACCATTCTTAAGAACCTTGAAAACCCGGATACTTGATTGAATCTTTTATTAATTGATCTCCAGAAAGCATTCAACCTAATTGACCTCAATATCCTCTTAGATAAACTGCTGACGGAGTTTCAAGTGACTCTCTTTCTAGTTAAAATTGTTGCCTTCTTTTGAAAAAATCTTTTTCAAGTGCTCAAATATAAAAATGTTTATTCTGATCCCCTTCCTATCTTTTGTGGGGTGCCCCACGGAACTCTGATGGGTCATATTTTATTTCTTATAATGATTAATAGCCTCATGATTGACCACACAGGGTGATGGAAGTATATGGACGACCTGTCTGCATTTGAGGTTTATAGACAAAATATTAAAAGCTCAATTATGACATTACTTGACGATGTCACCCAGGAGGCTTCTTTGTCGAAGAAGAAAGTTAATTCTAATAAATCGTCAGTAATGACAGTGAATTTTTTAAAATCACCCCCTTCTTTCACAAACCCTATTCCTCCCAAAATCTCTGTCACATACATTAAACCCTGAACCACCAACAGGCCCCAGGCCGTCTGCAGCCCCCAGACCATCAGCAGCCCCCAGGACACCTAATGCTTTCCCTAGTGTTGCCCCCAGGACACCAACAGTTCCTAATGCTATCCCTAGTGTTGAAAATTTTCAGAATAATCTCATCCGAGATAAAAACTAATCCATGGTTCCCCTTGATACCAAGTGCCCCCCCCCCCCCCCCCCCAAAAAAAAACCCTGAAGAGCCCCTTTTTGGAAAATCCTGCGCAAGGAAAGACATCAAGACCAACAAAACTACCTGGAATTACTCCCCGAAGATTTCACAAAGTAACTCTACATGCTTTGGAAGATGAATCAACCGTATACTTTAAATTAGCCAGCTTTACAGTTACCTCTATGCTCATCTCCCAATTAGAGCTACCCAATCAGTTGAAATGCATTGTTCTGAAGAATTTGGCAAAAACCCACTTCGGCGAGACAATAGTTTCGGAAGCAGAAATTCAAATTGAGAGTGTTTCAAACCAACATAGACCTCAGAGCTTAATTGAGTCAAGTCAATCACTCAACAGCAATAGTCAACAATAACTTGCCCATAACTGTAGTATTTCCGTGTATACTAGCAGACATAGACCTAAACCCCCGCCTTTTATGAAACACTGCTCTCTCATAAGAATTATCTTACAAGAAGATATGACATTACAACCTGATCCATCCTGCTTTCCTAACCAAAGTGACCCAAACCCTACCCTTCCTACTCTGAAGCTAGCTACCAAGATTTTTCCGCAGTTTCCTAATATCATAATTTGCAATGCCCAGTCGCTTGAGAACAAAATTGATATTCTGGACAGTCACATACGAGATAATGATATCGGGATTACATTCATAACTGAAACATGGAATGTCTGCCGAGACCGTGTTTTGCTTACTCGCTACTCATCTGAGTTTGTGACCCGTCATGATCGTGGAATAAATAGAACAGGTGGGGGTGTTGGTATTTTTTGGCGTTAGGATGTTCCTGCGCTGTACTTTCAAATTTTGAACTAAAAAACAATGACTTTGAAATGATATGGCTTTACTGCAAACCCGTACAGCTTCCCCGGTCGACCTCTTGGTGTGGTTGATAAAATGTATAAAAGATACAGTTTATGGAAAGGGGCAGCGAGATAATAACTTTATGCCGGACTAATTTCTGGTCCGTTGATTTAGAAATACCTTGGAATATTGTCGGATTATTGTAAGTGTCTAGGTATCTTATTATGTATATTATTGTAGATTTCTGATGCTTGTGGTCTACCTGGGAACACCAGTCCCAGCTGAATATAATCTATTATTAAACCTTGTACTAGTCTATGTTAACTGAATAAAAGTATTGTATTAAAGCCAACCTCTCTACAATCTAAATTTAGTCTCTAGAATATACCCAGCTGGTACGCATCATTAGTCAGGTCATAGCCTAAGGCACGGTACCTAAGTTAAATTACCCCAGAGCCATAGTTTACCTCCCCTATAAAGGGAGAATAAAGGTATCTACCACAACCTCACCCTAACAATTATAAAACTATTTTACCACAAAATTTGCCTCTTATAACAACCTTTCCCCTACCCCTGGAATTGGTTGCTTGGGGGCCAGCCATATATCGTCATGGTTGTGTAAATATGCATAGTCTTGGCTCAAACAAATGTGGCATTTTCCTTAGATCCTCTCAGAAACAACCGAATGCAAAAAAGTGTTTTTTTCTACCTTTGCATGTTTCATTTACTAGCAAGAAAAAGCACTGTAAAGTTAACATTTAGCCAGCCACATATTGTCACGGTAGCGTGAATATGCATAGTCTCGGCTCAAATAAACATGGCATTTTCATTAAAACCTCTCATAAATAATCGAAGGCAGAATTGTACCTCTTTTTTATTTGTTTACGTGTTTCATTTAGTAGCGAGACTACGCATCATGAAGTTGACATTTTTTCTTTTTATTTGTATTGTAAGTAATGAGGCTTCTTTTGCATAAAGCGTAATACTTAAGGCTCAGTCAACATTTAATTGTGCTAATATAATTTTTTAAATTGGTACAATATAACAGTCAGGTGTGCTTAATAGATCGAAAATTAATAGCATTGAGAGGCTTGCATGCTCTCATATAGAAAGGGTTGGAAACCTACAATCCATTTAAGCGTTCTAGAAAGCAGGCAGGGAATCCTCCATGCTTGGAATAGGTTATCACGTAGAAGTTATTCCTTGAATCAAAATAACATCAATTGCTTCTTAATCCAGCTGTCTAGCGCGCAGTTCCATTGAGGGAAAATCTCTTTCGAATCCTAAATTGGACAAAAACCTTTGGATTATAAAGGTTCCCTGAGAAAAAAGGGAAAGGAAAATCTTGAAGAAAATGAAATATCTCTTAAAATATTCAGTAACATCCCACGTGAGTATTTTCATTACGTAGCTCTTCACGTGTGTGTCCTCCTCAATTGCAAGCGGGGGTTCTCCACTTGACCGGCGGGCCCTTACATCTAAAATTTCTTGTAAGACTGCGTCATTCCCATTAAATCTAACATATTATGCAATATTGCGTCACCCTTAACATCGGTAAACATTCCCCTGTTACGTAACAACCCCTTACATCTTGAGAAAAATTATTAACACCTGCTGGCTGTCATGAAATGGCGGGACATGTATGCACTTGTTGAGACGGCCAGGAGGGGGGTACTGTGCGCTCAAAATGATGGGATATGTTCTTAACTAGCGGACTCTAACCAGTTCCGTTACGTAACGTCCAAAGAAATCATTGTGTAAGTATGTAATCCCCCTATTATGTAGCAAGCACCTGCATGCATTTGCAAAAGCAAACAAACCCTATTAATTCAGAAGCACCTACATCTTGAAGGGAACAATACCTTATTACGTAACAACCAAAGATATCATTTGTATAAGTATTAATTAAAAAAACTTTCTCCACAAAATATGTTTTTTAAAGAAAATTAAAGGACTCCATTAAACAAAAAATGAGCAAAAAGAAAATCAAATAATCTACCAAGCTCGAAACTACCACAAATCAGCATCGGTAAATAAATGAAACCCAAAACGAACAGAGATTACAATAAATAACCGAGTCAAACTCAAAACGAGCAGAAATTAACATAAGTTGGGTGCAAAACCCCTATGCCTTCCCAAGGCCAGAACAAAATTTGCACTTTACTGAAAAAATTTTAATCTTTTTACTTTTACAACTTTAATAAATCAAATAATTTTAACATTTTGATTACTAAATATCAGTATATGTATATTAAACTGACAATGCACATTCATTTGTAATACAGGTGAAATTACAGGTAAATGTCTTATTAAAAACGATTTCATATCCTACGAAATTAGTTGCAAAACGGAAAGTTCATTAAAGATAGCTGTAGATATACTGTAAAGATACTGTAAAGATAGCTGTAGATTTCATGAAATATACTGTACTTAATTTTAAACAAGGGTATAAAATAATCTCAAGTTTATGTTTTCTTAATGGGCAAGGCACCTTCGGATTTAGGGTTTTTTGCCGAAATTCCTTGAGAATGATTCAAGAAATATAAGGAGAGTTGAATATGAATGAGAAGTTTTTTTTTAAATAAGATATTAGCGTGTAGAACGAGCGTTGAGGAAGCCCACCCTTAAATGCACATTAAGCTCTGTTCGGTTTGCATGTTTATGTTACTCCATACTTTCAGTTGAAAAACTAACTTTTTTTCTATTTAATAATTTAAATGAGATCCCGAAAATTATGATTTTGTCTGGTTGCCGATTTTTTGAAGTTAAAGGTTGTTTTGTGAATGCACTTGTCAAAAAGTGCTGTTTGGAACTTTTCGAAAATTTGCCACTTAGATTGTAAGTAGTGTATGCTTTTAAGGTCCCATGAGACCCATAGTCACTACTCTTTCCTTCCTTAATGACTTAAGATTACGAAGAATTTTAACGGCGATTCCATCAAGACACAGGTGTTTGTTGGGTAATAGGGCTTGTTTCATAGGCAACGCGCTGGCGCTGCGTAAGTAAAGAACGATGTGGGCACAATGTGTTTTTTTCTCCATACCCGGGCACTTCGGATCGAAGAAGTTGTCGTAGAAACTTCGAAAAGGGCTCATTCGATTGTAAATTGGAGTGGCTACTGCTCTTTTTAATAGTCGAAAGTGATTGGAGGGCAACTAGCCCCCCACGCTCATAATTCCCCAAAACACATCTAATAAAAATTTTGAGATAGCCATTTTGTTCAGCGTAGTTGATTTCCAGATAGAAAATATGTTTTCGAGGAGGACAATACCCCACAATCCTCGGGGCAAGGGTTTTAAGTTATGCACTGGGGGCATGTAAGGTTTTTATAGAAGGCGTTGTCGTAGAAACTTCAAAAAACTCTCATTCGATTGGAAATTCAAAGGTCTAGTGCCCTTTTTAATAGTCGAAAGTGATTTGAGGGCAAATAGCCCCCCTCTCTCGCCCACCTTTTCCCCAAACACATCCAATCAAAATTTTTAGAGAGCCATTTTGTTCAGTGTTGTGGATTTCCAGATAGAAACTATGTTTTTGAGGAGGACACTCCCCCACAGCCCTCAGGGTAAGGGTTTTTAAGTTATGCTCTAAGGGCATATAAGATCATTGTTGACACAATGTAAACTTTATTATTTTGTTCTTTAAAGCAGGGCACTTCATATAGAAGGGGTCATCGTAGAGACTTTAAATGGGGTTCATTCGATTGGAAATCGAGAGTTCTACTGCCCTTTTTAATAGTCGAATTTGATTGGAGGGCAACTAGCCCCCCCCCCTCTCACACCAATCATTCCCCCAAACACATCCAATCGAAACTTTGAGATAGCCATTTTGTTCAGAATAATTGATTTCCAGATAGAAAATGTGTTTTTGAGGAGGAGACTCCCCCATAACCCTCAGGACAATGGTTTTAAGTTATGTCCTGGGGGCATATAAGGTTTTATAGAAGGCGTTGTCGTAGAAATTTCAAAACAGGCTCATTCGGTTCGAAACTGAAAAGGCTATTGTCCTTTTTGTTAGTCAAAAGTTATCTGAGGGCAACTAGCCCCCCCCCGCCAATCGTTCCCCGAAACACATTCAATAAAACTTGTGAGGTAGCCATTTTGTCCAGTGTAGTTTATTTCCAGATAGAAAATATGTTTTTGAGGAGGACACTCCCCCACTACCCTCAGGGCAAGGGTTTTAAGTTATGCCCTGGGGGCATATAAGGTTTTTATTGAAGGCGTTGTCGTAGAAACTTCAAAACAGGCTCATTCGATTGGAAATTAAAAGGGCTAGTGCCTTTTTAATAGTTAAAATTTATTGGAGGGCAACTAGCCCCCCCCCGCCAATCGTTCCCCCAAACACATTCAATAAAACTTGTGAGGTAGCCATTTTGTCCAGTGTAGTTTATTTCCAGATAGAAAAAATTTTTTTGAGGAGGACACTCCGCCACAACCCTCAGGGCAAGGGTTTCTAGTTATGCCCTGGGGCATATAAGGTTTTTATTGAAGGCGTTGTCGTAGAAACTTCAAAACAAGCTCATTTGATTGGAAATTAAAAGGGCTAGTGCCATTTTAATAGTTAAAAGTGATTGGAGGGCAACTAGCCCCCCCCCACGCCCATCATTCTTCCAAACACATCCAATCAAAATTTTGAGATAGCTATTTTGTTCACGTAGTTGATTTCAAGATAGAAAAACGTGTTTTTGAGGAGGAGACTCCCCCAAAACCCTCAGAGCAAGGGTTTTAAGTTATGCCCTGGGGGCATATAAGGTTTTTATAGAAGGCGTTGTCGTAGAAACTTCAAAAAAGCCTCATTCGATTGGAAATTCAAAGAGCTAGTGCCCTTTTTAATAGTCGAAAGTGATTGGAGGGCAACTACCCCCCCCACGCCCATTATTCCCCCAAACACATCCAATCAAAATTGTGAGATAGCCACTTTGTTCAATGTATTTGATTTCCAGATAGAAAATAGGTTTTTGAGGAGCAAACTCCTCCACAACCCTCAGGGCAAAGGTTTTAAATTATGCCCTGGGGGCATATAAGGCTTTTATGGAAGGCCTTGTCGTAGAAACTTCAAAACAGGCTCATTCGATTTGAAATTCAAAGGGCTAGTGCCCTTATTAATAATCAAAAGTTATTGGAGGGCAACTAGCCCCCCTACGCTCATCATTCCCCCAAACACATCCAATCAAAATTTTGAGATAGGTATTTTGTCAGCGTAGCTGATTTCCAGACAGAAAATATCTTTTTGAGGAGGACACTCCCCCACAACCCTCAGGGCAAGGGTTTTAAGTTATGCCCTGGGGGCATATAAGGTTTTTATAGAAATTTCAAAACAGGCTCAGTCGATTGGAAAAAAAAAGAAAAAAAATGGTAATGGTGTTTTTTTAACAACGATTTCTAGTAAGCTTCAAACTTAGGTTTACTTTTTAAAGTTTTTGAGTTGTTGTAATCCAATTCTTCTTCAATACTTCTTCAATAATTCGGGGAACGATTGGCGGGGGGGGGGGGCTAGTTGCCCTCAGATAACTTTTGACTAACAAAAAGTACAACTAGCCCCCCCCGCCAATCGTTCCCCGAATTATTGAAGAAGTATTGAAGAAGAATTGGATTACAACAACTCAAAAACTTTAAAAAGTAAACCTAAGTTTGAAGCTTACTAGAAATCGTTGTTAAAAAAACACCATTACCATTTTTTTCTTTTTTTTCCAATCGACTGAGCCTGTTTTGAAATTTCTATAAAAACCTTATATGTCCCCAGGGCATAACTTAAAACCCTTGCCCTGAGGGTTGTGGGGGAGTGTCCTCCTCAAAAAGATATTTTCTGTCTGGAACTCAGCTACGCTGACAAAATACCTATCTCAAAATTTTGATTGGATGTGTTTTGGGGAATGATGAGCGTAGGGGGGCTAGTTGCCCTCCAATAACTTTTGATTATTAATAAGGGCACTAGCCCTTTGAATTTCAAATCGAATGAGCCTGTTTTGAAGTTTCTACGACAAAGCCTTCCATAAAAGCCTTATATGCCCCCAGGGCATAATTTACAACCTTTGCCCTGAGGGTTTTGGAGGAGTTTGCTCCTCGAAAACCTATTTTCTATCTGGAAATCAAATACATTGAACAAAGTGGCTATCTCACAATTTTGATTGGAAGTGTTTGGGGGAATAATGGGCGTGGAGGGGGGTTAGTTGCCCTCCAATCACTTTCGACTATTAAAAAGGGCACTAGCTCTTTGAATTTCCAATCGAATGAGGCTTTTTTGAAGTTTCTACGACAACGCCTTCTATAAAAACCTTATATGCCCCCAGGGCATAACTTAAAACCCTTGCTCTGAGGGTTTTGGGGGAGTCTCCTCCTCAAAAACACGTTTTCTATCTTGAAATCAACTACGCTGAACAAAATAGCTATCTCTAAATTTTGATTGGATGTGTTTGGAAGAACGATGGGCGTGGGGGGGGGCTAGTTGCCCTCCAATCACTTTTAAACTATTAAAATGGCACTAGCCCTTTTAGTTTCCAATCAAATGAGCTTGTTTTGAAGTTTCTACGACAACGCCTTCAATAAAAACCTTATATGCCCCAGGGCATAACTAGAAACCCTTGCCCTGAGGGTTGTGGCGGAGTGTCCTCCTCAAAAATTTTTTTCTATCTGGAAATAAACTACACTGGACAAAATGGCTACCTCACAAGTTTTATTGAATGTGTTTGGGGGAACGATTGGCGAGGGGGGGGGCTAGTTGCCCTCCAATAACTTTTAACTATTAAAAAGGCACTAGCCCTTTTAATTTCCAATCGAATGAGCCTGTTTTGAAGTTTCTACGACAACGCCTTCAATAAAAACCTTATATGCCCCCAGGGCATAACTTAAAACCCTTGCCCTGAGGGTAGTGGGGGAGTGTCCTCCTCAAAAACATATTTTCTATCTGGAAATAAACTACGCTGAACAAAATGGCTACCTCACAAGTTTGATTGGATGTGTTTCGGGGAACGATTGGCGGGGGGGGGGGCTAGTTGCCCTCAGATAACTTTTGACTAACAAAAAGGACAATAGCCTTTTCAGTTTCGAACCGAATGAGCCTGTTTTGAAATTTCTACGACAACGCCTTCTATAAAAACCTTATATGCCCCCAGGACATAACTTAAAACCATTGCCCTGAGGGTTATGGGGGAGTCTCCTCCTCAAAAACACATTTTCTATCTGGAAATCAATTATTCTGAACAAAATTGCTATCTCAAAGTTTCGATTGGATGTGTTTGGGGGAATGATTGGTGTGAGAGGGGGGGGGGCTAGTTGCCCTCCAATCAAATTCGACTATTAAAAAGGGCAGTAGAACTCTCGATTTCCAATCGAATGAACCCCATTTAAAGTCTCTACGATGACCCCTTCTATATGAAGTGCCCTGCTTTAAAGAAAAAAAAAATAAAGTTTACATTGTGTCAACAATGATCTTATATGCCCTTAGGGCATAACTTAAAAACCCTTACCCTGAGGGCTGTGGGGGAGTGTCCTCCTCAAAAACATAGTTTCTATCTGGAAATCCACAACACTGAACAAAATGGCTCTCTAAAAATTTTGGTTGGATGTGTTTGGGGAGAAGGTGGGCGAGAGAGGGGGGCTATTTGCCCTCAAATCACTTTCGACTATTAAAAAGGGCACTAGACCTTTGAATTTCCAATCGAATGAGAGTTTTTTGAAGTTTCTACGACAACGCCTTCTATAAAAACCTTACATGCCCCCAGTGCATAACTTAAAACCCTTGCCCCGAGGATTGTGGGGTATTGTCCTCCTCGAAAACATATTTTCTATCTGGAAATCAACTACGCTGAACAAAATGGCTATCTCAAAATTTTTATTAGATGTGTTTTGGGGAATTATGAGCGTGGGGGGCTAGTTGTCCTCCAATCACTTTCGACTATTAAAAAGAGCATTAGCCACTCCAATTTACAATCGAATGAGCCCTTTTCGAAGTTTCTACGACAACTTCTTCGATCCGAAGTGCCCGGGTATGGAGAAAAAAAAACACATTGTGCCCACATCGTTCTTTACTTACGCAGCACCAGCGCGTTGCCTATGAAACAAGCCCTATTACCCAACAAACACCTGTGTCTTGATGGAATCGCCGTTAAACTTCTTCGTAATCTTAAGTCATTAAGGAAGGAAAGAGTAGTGACTATGGGTCTCATGGGACCTTAAAAGCATACACTACTTACAATCTAAGTGGCAAATTTTCGAAAAGTTCCAAACAGCACTTTTTGACAAGTGCATTCACAAAACAACCTTTAACTTCAAAAAATCGGCAACCAGACGAAATCATAATTTTCTGGATCTCATTTAAATTATTAAATAGAAAAAAAGTTAGTTTTTCAACTGAAAGTATGGAGTAACATAAACATGCAAACCGAACAGAGCTTAATATGCATTTAAGGGTGGGCTTCCTCAACTCTCGTTCTACACGCTAATATCTTATTTAAAAAAAAAACTTCTCATTCATATTCAACTCTCCTTATATTTCTTGAATCATTCTCAAGGAATTTCGGCAAAAAACCCTAAATCCGAAGGTGCCTTGCCCATTAAGAAAACATAAACTTGAGATTATTTTATACCCTTGTTTGAAATTAAGTACAGTATATTTCATGAAATCTACAGCTATCTTTACAGTATCTTTACAGTATATCTACAGCTATCTTTAATGGACTTTCCGTTTTGCAACTAATTTCGTAGGATATGAAATCGTTTTAATAAGACATTTACCTGTAATTTCACCTGTACTACAAATGAATGTGCATTGTCAGTTTAATATACATATACTGATATTTAGTAATCAAAATGTTAAAATTATTTGATTTATTAAAGTTGTAAAAGTAAAAGGATTAAAATTTTTTCAGTAAAGTGCAAATTTTGTTCTGGCCTTGGGAAGGCATAGGGGTTTTGCACCCAACTTATGTTAATGTCTGCTCGTTTTGAGTTTGACTCGGTTATTTATTGTAATCTCTGTTCGTTTTGGGTTTCATTTATTTACCGATGCTTATTTGTGGTAGTTTCGAGCTTGGTAGATTATTTGATTTTCTTTTTGCTCATTTTTTGTTTAATGGAGTCCTTTAATTTTCTTTAAAAAACATATTTTGTGGAAAAAGTTTTTTTAAATAATACTTATACAAATGATATCTTTGGTTGTTACGTAATAAGGTATTGTTCCCTTCAAGATGTAGGTGCTTCTTAATTAATAGGGTTTGTTTGCTTTTGCAAATGCATGCAGGTGCTTGCTACATAATAGGGGGATTACATACTTACACAATGATTTCTTTGGACGTTACGTAACGGAACTGGTTAGAGTCCGCTAGTTAAGAACATATCCCATCATTTTGAGCGCACAGTACCCCCCTCCTGGCCGTCTCAACAAGTGCACACATGTCCCGCCATTTCATGACAGCCAGCAGGTGTTAATAATTTTTCTCAAGATGTAAGGGGTTGTTACGTAATAGGGAAATGTTTACCGGTGTTAAGGGTGACGCAATATTGCATAATATGTTAGCTTTAATGGGAATGACGCAGTCTTACAAGAAATTTTAGATGTAAGGGCCCGCCGGTCAAGTGGAAAACCCCCGCTTGCAATTGAGGAGGACACACACGTGAAGAGCTACGTAATGAAAATACTCACGTGGGATGTTACTGAATATTTTAAGAGATATTTCATTTTCTTCAAGATTTTCCTTTCCCTTTTTTCTCAGGGAACCTTTATAATACAAAGGTTTTTGTCCACTTTAGGATTCGAAAGAGATTTTCCCTCAATGGAACTGCGCGCTAGACAGCTGGATTAAGAAGCAATTGATGTTATTTTGATTCAAGGAATAACTTCTACGTGATAACCTATTCCAAGCATGGAGGATTCCCTGCCTGCTTTCTAGAACGCTTAAATGGATTGTAGGTTTCCAACCCTTTCTATATGAGAGCATGCAAGCATCTCAATGCTATTGATTTTCGATCTATTAAGCACACCTGACTGTTATATTGTACCAATTTAAAAAATTATATTAGCAAAATTAAATGTTGAATGAGCCTTAAGTATTACGCTTTATGCAAAAGAAGCCTCATTACTTACAATACAAATAAAAGAAAAAATGTCAACTTCATGATGCGTTGTCTCGCTACTAAATGAAACACGTAAACAAATAAAAAAGAGGTACAATTCTACCTTCGGTTATTTATGAGAGGTTTTAATGAAAATGCCATGTTTATTTGAGCCGAGACTATGCATATTCACGCTACCGTGACAATATGTGGCTGGCTAAATGTTAACTTTACAGTGCTTTTTCTCGCTAGTAAATGAAACATGCAAAGGTAGAAAAAAACACTTTTTTGCATTCGGTTGTTTCTGAGAGGATCTAAGGAAAATGCCACATTTGTTTGAGCCAAGACTATGCATATTTACACAACCATGACAATATATGGCTGGCCCCCAAGCAACCAATTCCATGGGTAGGGGAAAGGTTGTTATAAGAGGCAAATTTTGTGGTAAAATAGTTTTATAATTGTTAGGGTGAGGTTGTGGTAGATACCTTTATTCTCTCTTTATAGGGGAGGTAAACTATGGCTCTGGGGTAATTAAACTTTGGTACCGTGCCTTAGGCTATGATCTGACTAATGAGGCGTACCAGCTGGGTATATTCGAGAGACTAAATTTAGATTGTAGAGAGGTTGGCTTTAATACAATACTTTTATTCAGTTAACATAGACTAGTACAAGGTTTAATAATAGATTATATTCTGCTGGGACTGGTGTTCCCAGGTAGACCACAAGTATCAGAAATCTACAATAATATACATAATAAGATACCTAGACACTTACAATAATCCGACAATATTCAATGCTATTTCTAAATCAACGGACCAGAAATTAGTCTGGCATAAAGTTATTATCTCGCTGCCCCTTTCCATAAACTGTATCTTTTATACATTTTATCAGCCACACCAAGAGGTCGACCGGGGAAGCTGTACGGGTTTGCAGTAAAGCCATATCATTTCAAAGTCATTGTTTTTTAGTTCAAAATTTGAAAGTACAGCGCAGGAACATCCTAACGCCAAAAAATACCAACACCCCCACCTGTTCTATTTATTCCACGATCATGACGGGTCACAAACTCAGATGAGTAGCGAGTAAGCAAAACACGGTCTCGGCAGACATTCCAAGTTTCAGTTATGAATGCAACCCCGATATTATTATCTCGTATGTGACTGTCCAGAATATCAATTTTGTTCTCAAGCGACTGGGCATTGCAAATTATGATGTTAGGAAACTGCGGAAAAAATCTTGGTAGCTAGCTTCAGAGTAGGAGGGGTAGGGTTTGGGTCACTTTGGTTAGGAAAGCAGGATGGATCAGGTTGTAATGTCATATCTTCTTGTAAGATAATTCTTATGAGAGAGCAGTGTTTCATAAAAGGCGGGGGTTTAGGTCTATGTCTGCTAGTATACACGGAAATACTACAGTTATGGGCAAGTCATTGTTGACTATTGCTGTTGAGTGATTGACTTGACTCAATTAAGCTCTGAGGTCTATGTTGGTTTGAAACACTCTCAATTTGAATTTCTGCTTCCGAAACTATTGTCTCGCCGAAGTGGGTTTTTGCCAAATTCTTCAGAACAATGCATTTCAACTGATTGGGTAGCTCTAATTGGGAGATGAGCATAGAGGTAACTGTAAAGCTGGCTAATTTAAAGTATACGGTTGATTCATCTTTCAAAGCATGTAGAGTTACTTTGTGAAATCTTCGGGGAGTAATTCCAGGTAGTTTTGTTGGTCTTGATGTCTTTCCATGCGCAGGATTTTCCAAAAAGGGGCTCTTCAGGGTTTTTTTTTGGGGGGGGGGGCACTTGGTATCAAGGGGAACCATGGATTAGTTTTTATCTCGGATGAGATTATTCCGAAAATTTTCAACACTAGGGATAGCATTAGGAACTGTTGGTGTCCTGGGGGCAACACTAGGGAAAGCATTAGGTGTCCTGGGGGCTGCTGATGGTCTGGGGGCTGCAGACGGCCTGGGGCCTGTTGGTGGTTCAGGGTTTAATGTATGTGACAGAGATTTTGGGAGGAATAGGGTTTGTGAAAGAAGGGGGTGATTTTAAAAAATTCACTGTCATTACTGACGATTTATTAGAATTAACTTTCTTTTTCGACAAAGAAGCCTCCTGGGTGGCATCGTCAAGTAATGTCATAATTGAGCTTTTAATATTTCGTCTATAAACCTCAAATGCAGACAGGTCGTCCATATACTTCCATCACCCTGTGTGGTCAGTCATGAGGCTATTAATCATTATAAGAAATAAAATATGACCCATCAGAGTTCCGTGGGGCACCCCACAAAAGATAGGAAGGGGATCAGAATAAACATTTTTATATTTGAGCACTTGAAAAAGATTTTTTCAAAAGAAGGCAACAATTTTAACTAGAAAGAGAGTCACTTGAAACTCCGTCAGCAGTTTATCTAAGAGGATATTGAGGTTAATTAGGTTGAATGCTTTCTGGAGATCAATTAATAAAAGATTCAATCAAGTATCCGGGTTTTCAAGGTTCTTAAGAATGGTGTCAAGAAGACTAACAAGATAGTGTGAAGTAGATGTCTCCTTCAGATTTCCAATTTGTTGTAAGTCAATAAGATCAAGAATCTTTGCCTTTAACTAATTAGCTATGAAATTTTCATACATTAAAAGATAAACTAAATCAAAAGATACTCTGTGCATCCCGGTTGTCCAAAGGGAGTATCAACAATATCTCATAAGCAACCAATAATGTTTAGTTGGAACATAAGGGAATATTGAGCGAGATGTTGAACCAAATCAGAAGATTCAATGGACATCAAATTTCTTAAAATATTGTTGGCAAAGTCTCATAAACACAGGGTAGTAAGTTAAAATTTTCAAAGAATAATCAGAGGAATGATTAACTTACTAAAAAAAACTAAGTACATCCGGCTTTAGTAGGGTGTAACTGAAATATATCAGGGGTGGCTAATGCTATTCGGTTGAAACTTTCTAGGAATGTTGAGGGGGATCTTAAAATAAATCAAAACCTTATTTGCATATATGATGTCAAAAGAGCATCTGTGATATATCTGAAGACAGCTAGGATATTAAGTTTAAATTTTCAGGAAGTTTTGAAAGAACTTTTGAACACAATCAAAAGACATCATGTGCTTCCACGCTATCCCAATGATTTAGGGTTTTAGAGTCTGAAAGAGAGCTAAACAGTTTAGAGAGTCAGAAATGAAGAATGTTGACGAGTCCCTAATATATATTCATTCTTCGTTTCCTAATTTAATCACGTAATATTTTAAATATTCCCACAGGAGAGTTTTTATGAGTATATTATTTATTAATTGCTGTTGGGTCAAAGGTCTGGTGCAAGAACTGTTCTAAGCTTGATTTTTAGTTCTACGGAATTTCTAAAGTAGCTCTATTGAGTACAATCAAATCCAACACTCAGATCACCTTACACAACTTAAGAACTTAAAATTAGAATAAAATATTTTAAGTTTTAAGCCAAAAACCCGAGAACCCAAAAATATTTATTTTATCAACCAATGTAAAAAGAACAGAAACTAATAAAACAAACTTCCCGCAAAAGAAGTTTTTCGGAGAAAATTGAAGAGCCATATTATACTTAACATGAGCAAAAATAACGTTCTACAATAACTCAAACTCAAAACAACTAGAAATCGCTAGCAAGAAATAAATGAGACCCAAAACAAACATAAATTAAAACAAATAGTCATTTAAAGCATGCATAAAGGAAGGAACCAAGATAACGTACCAATTTTACCAAGATAACGCACTTCACAATTAAAAACCCGTTTCTTATAAACATCTGAAGGAATTCCAACTCTATATACAAGAAAATTTGCTTTCTCCACATTTACTGATAAAATACTCAAACTTGTAAATATATAAAATGAATTCTAAGCCCTATTAGCTTCTAAAATTAAATCCATCATCATCCGACTAAAAAGAGTTATATTCATCTCACCCACAAATGATAGAAGGAAACAATCTGGCAGAAAAAAATCGCTTAGTATAAATAAAAGCTACATAGAAAAGTGGTCATAGCAGGCGTAATAAACTATTAGTTACAATTTTAAAGTTAACTCTGTCAAAAATCTTTCGGGAATCAACGAACGAGGTCAGAGAAGGTTTGGCCACGTTGGAAGCACATATTCATAGTATCCCTAATGAAATGTACAGCACATGAAGTCGAATAGATCTGTCTAAAATGGAATTGTGTTTCACTTAATAGACCAGCATTCTTGAGGTAATCATATAATCCTTTTTATGCCATATTCTTGTAGATTTGCGAAAAGAAAGAAAGAAGAGATATAGGCATGTAGTTCTCAATATCAGGCTTCAAGCCCCGTTTATGGAGCGGGATTACATTTGCTCTTTTCAAACCATCAAGAAAAACGCCCGTTTTAAGTGAAAGACTGATGATATAGACAAGGCAAAGAAACAGACAATAGATGACAACTTTTAAAGAATTTGGGTTTATACAGCAACACATTCTTCTTCAATACAAGGCGAGATTGTGAAATCATTTCGGTAAGTAATTTTCCAACGTTTAGAAGGATATTCAAGCTGAAGGATGTTCAAAGAATCCTTCAAGCTAATAGACTATTGGTCCAAATGGTCCGACTATTGGTCCTAATTGACAATTGGTACAATAATAGTCTTTTAAGCTAAAGGACTGATTTTTAAGGATGTTGAAGCTGAAGGATATTTAAATAGTGCTTCAAGCTGATAGACTATTGATCTTAGTGGTCCGACTACTGGTTCTGATAGGTCCTGTTTTTTTCTACTGGTCCTGAAGGGCTGTCAAATTCTGATACAAATTTTTTATATCAGGAATTCACCGACGATAGAGGATGTATTCAGCGAACCCAAATTTTAGCCGTGCACTAGTGAAGAAGTTCTAAAGGTTTTCAAAGTAATCAAGTCTAATTTGGCAGGCTCTGGTGGTATAAACCCAAATTCTTTAAAAGTTGTCATTTATTGTCTGTTGCTTTGCCTTGTCTATATCATCAGTCTTTCACTTAAAACGGGCGTTTTTCCTGATGGTTTGAAAAGAGCAAATGTAATCCCGCTCCATAAACGGGGCTTGAAGCCTGATATTGAGAACTACATGCCTATATCTCTTCTTTCTTTCTTTTCGCAATAGAAATTCAAATTCGCATGCCTATAGCTCTTTTGACATCATATATGCAAATAAGGTTTTGATTTATTTTAAGATCCCCCTCAACATTCCTAGAAAGTTTCAACCGAATAGCATTAGCCACCCCTGATATATTTCAGTTACACCCTACTAAAGCCGGATGTACTTAGTTTTTTTAGTAAGTTAATCATTCCTCTAATTATTCTTTGAAAATTTTAACTTACTACCCTGTGTTTATGAGACTTTGCCAACAACATTTTAAGAAATTGGATGTCCATTGAATCTTCTGATTTGGTTCAACATCTCACTCAATATTCCCTTATGTTCCAACTAAACATTATTGGTTGCTTATGAGATATTGTGGATACTCCCTTTGGACAACCGGGATGCACAGAGTATCTTTTGATTTAGTTTATCTTTTAATGTATGAAAATTTCATA
Organism: Artemia sinica; assembly: GCA_027921565.1. Classification (NCBI taxonomy): domain Eukaryota; kingdom Metazoa; phylum Arthropoda; class Branchiopoda; order Anostraca; family Artemiidae; genus Artemia; species Artemia sinica. The sequence continues at coordinate 48,226,233 of CM051274.1, read as the reverse complement.
GCTAATTAGTTAAAGGCAAAGATTCTTGATCTTATTGACTTACAACAAATTGGAAATCTGAAGGAGACATCTACTTCACACTATCTTGTTAGTCTTCTTGACACCATTCTTAAGAACCTTTAAAACCCGGATACTTGATTGAATCTTTTATTAATTGATCTCCAGAAAGCATTCAACCTAATTGACCTCAATATCCTCTTAGATAAACTGCTGACGGAGTTTCAAGTGACTCTCTTTCTAGTTAAAATTGTTGCCTTCTTTTGAAAAAATCTTTTTCAAGTGCTCAAATATAAAAATGTTTATTCTGATCCCCTTCCTATCTTTTGTGGGGTGCCCCACGGAACTCTGATGGGTCATATTTTATTTCTTATTAAATAAAAAAAACAAGTTTTTTAAACTGAAAGTAAGGAGCGACATTAAAACTTAAAACGAACAGAAATTATTCCGTATATGAAAGGGGCTGTCCCCTCCTCAACGCCTCGCTCTTTACGCTAAAGTTTTTTATTGTTTTAAAAAATAAAGTTGTGAGACAGAGTCAAACTTTAGCGTAAAGAGCGAGGCGTTGAGGAGGGGACAGCCCCTTTCATATAACCTATGTAATAGGGTTTTCTGATACGCTGAATCTGACGGTGTGATTTTCATTAAAATTCTTTCACTTGTAGGGGATGTTTGCCCCCTCTTTAAAAATCAGGTAAATTTTCTCAGGCTCGTAGCCTTTGATGAGTAATACTAAACTTAATAAAATTTATATATTTAGAATCAGCATTATAAACACATTCTTTTGATACATTTATTGACATCAAAATTCCGTTTTTAAAAGTTTCGATTACTATTGAGCCGTATCGCTTGTTTTTTTTTTTTTTTTTTTATTACGTATATGTTATTACGTATATGAGGGGGTTCTCTCCTTAGTCAATACCACGCTCTTTACGTTAAAAGTTAAAAAAATATTTGATTCACAAACCCCTGAATCACAAAGGCCGTTTAATTAGAATAGATAGCTCTTTTGAAAGCACTAAAAAAAAAACTGTAGCGTAAAGAGCGAGGTACTGACTTGGGGGAGAACCCCCTCACATACGTTATAATTTCTGTTCGTTTTAAGTTCTAATATTCCTTCTTATATTTCAGTTGAAAAAACTTGTTTTTTTTTATTTAATTTCTGACCGTTTTTTAAATAATGCTTGGAAATCCGGCGCCCCCTTCATAGAAATTTCCCTTACCCCAAAGAAACATCCTCCACGGAAATATTCTCCGGATTAACCCCCTCGTCTAGCCCCCCCTCCAGAAAAAATCCTTCCTGAAAATGGTTGTATTCTTGCCAATAACCAATAAATAATGCTGGCAAGTACGGCGCCCCCTTCATGGCAATTTCCCTTCCCCCATGAAAACTTCCTTCATGAACAGATCCTCCAACATAACCACCGACCCACCCTTCCCTCCCACTACCAGAAAAAAACCTCCTGAAAACTTCTGTATACTTCCCAATAACCAATACTATATGTTAACATTGGGCAAAGTTCATAACTTTTAGCCCTCCCTCTGGGAACTTCGGGGGATTAAGTCATCCTAAAAGACATATTTATCATATTTTTGACCATTCTGAACAAAATGGCTATCTCAAAATTTTGATCGGGTGACTTTGGGAAAAAAATAAGCGTGGGAGGGGGCCTAGTTGCCCTCCATTTTTTGGTCACTTAAAAAGGGCACTAGAACTTTTAATTTCCGTTCCAATGAGCCCTCCCACGATATTCTAGGACCACTGGGTCGATACGATCACCCCTGGGAAAAAAAACAAACAAACAAACAAACAAATAAACACGCATCCGTGATCTTTCTTCAGGCAAAAAATGTAAAATTCCACATTTTTGTAGATTGGAGCTTGAAACCTCTACAGTAGGGTTCTCTGATACGCTGAATATGATGGTGTGATTTTCATTAAGGTTCTATAACTTTTAGGGGGTCTTTCCCCCTTTTTTTGAAAATCAGCCAAATTTTCTCAGGCTCGTAACTTTTGATGGGTAGCACTAAACTTGATGAAAGTTATATATTTGAAATCAGCATTGAAATCTAATTCTTTTGATATATCTATTGGTATCAAAAACCCGTTTTCTAGAGTTTCGGTTACCATTGAGCCGGGTCGCTCCTTACTTACAGTTCGTTACCACGAACTGTTTGATAATGATTAATAGCCTCATGACTGACCACACAGGGTGATAGAATAATATGGACGACCTGTCTGCATTTGAGGTTTATAGACAAAATATTAAAAGCTCAATTATGACATTACTTGACGATGTCACCCAGGAGGCTTCTTTGTCGAAGAAGAAAGTTAATTCTAATAAATCGTCAGTAATGACAGTGAATTTTTTAAAACCACCCCCTTCTTTCACAAACCCTATTCCTCCCAAAATATCTGTCACATACATGAAACCCTGAACCACCAACAGGCCCCAGGCCGTCTGCAGCCCCCAGACCATCAGCAGCCCCCAGGACACCTAATGCTTTCCCTAGTGTTGCCCCCAGGACACCAACAGTTCCTAATGCTATCCCTAGTGTTGAAAATTTTCAGAATAATCTCATCCGAGATAAAAACTAATCCATGGTTCCCCTTGATACCAAGTGCCCCCCCCCCCCAAAAAAAAAAAAACCCTGAAGAGCCCCTTTTTGGAAAATCCTGCGCAAGGAAAGACATCAAGACCAACAAAACTACCTGGAATTACTCCCCGAAGATTTCACAAAGTAACTCTACATGCTTTGGAAGATGAATCAACCGTATACTTTAAATTAGCCAGCTTTACAGTTACCTCTATGCTCATCTCCCAATTAGAGCTACCCAATCAGTTGAAATGCATTGTTCTGAAGAATTTGGCAAAAACCCACTTCGGCGAGACAATAGTTTCGGAAGCAGAAATTCAAATTGAGAGTGTTTCAAACCAACATAGACCTCAGAGCTTAATTGAGTCAAGTCAATCACTCAACAGCAATAGTCAACATTGACTTGCCCATAACTGTAGTATTTCCGTGTATACTAGCAGACATAGACCTAAACCCCCGCCTTTTATGAAACACTGCTCTCTCATAAGAATTATCTTACAAGAAGATATGACATTACAACCTGATCCATCCTGCTTTCCTAACCAAAGCGACCCAAACCCTACCACTCCTACTCTGAAGCTAGCTACCAAGATTTTTCCGCAGTTTCCTAACATCATAATTTGCAATGCCCAGTCGCTTGAGAACAAAATTGATATTCTGGACAGTCACATACGAGATAATAATATCGGGGTTGCATTCATAACTGAAACTTGGAATGTCTGCCGAGACCGTGTTTTGCTTACTCGCTACTCATCTGAGTTTGTGACCCGTCATGATCGTGGAATAAATAGAACAGGTGGGGGTGTTGGTATTTTTTGGCGTTAGGATGTTCCTGCGCTGTAATTTCAAATTTTGAACTAAAAAACAATGACTTTGAAATGATATGGCTTTACTGCAAACCCGTACAGCTTCCCCGGTCGACCTCTTGATGTGATTGATAAAATGTATAAAAGATACAGTTTATGGAAAGGGGAAGCGAGATAATAACTTTATGCCGGACTAATTTCTGGTCCGTTGATTTAGAAATACCTTGGAATATTGTCGGATTATTGTAAGTGTCTAGGTATCTTATTATGTATATTATTGTAGATTTCTGATACTTGTGGTCTACCTGGGAACACCAGTCCCAGCAGAATATAATCTATTATTAAACCTTGTACTAGTCTATGTTAACTGAATAAAAGTATTGTATTAAAGCCAACCTCTCTACAATCTAAATTTAGTCTCTCGAATATACCCAGCTGGTACGCCTCATTAGTCAGGTCATAGCCTAAGGCACGGTACCAAAGTTTAATTATCCCAGAGCCATAGTTTACCTCCCCTATAAAGGGAGAATAAAGGTATCTACCACAACCTCACCCTAACAATTATAAAACTATTTTACCACAAAATTTGCCTCTTATAACAACCTTTCCCCTACCCATGGAATTGGTTGCTTGGGGGCCAGCCATATATTGTCATGGTTGTGTAAATATGCATAGTCTTGGCTCAAACAAATGTGGCATTTTCCTTAGATCCTCTCAGAAACAACCGAATGCAAAAAAGTGTTTTTTTCTACCTTTGCATGTTTCATTTACTAGCGAGAAAAAGCACTGTAAAGTTAACATTTAGCCAGCCACATATTGTCACGGTAGCGTGAATATGCATAGTCTCGGCTCAAATAAACATGGCATTTTCATTAAAACCTCTCATAAATAACCGAAGGCAGAATTGTACCTATTTTTTATTTGTTTACGTGTTTCATTTAGTAGCGAGACAACGCATCATGAAGTTGACATTTTTTCTTTTTATTTGTATTGTAAGTAATGAGGCTTCTTTTGCATAAAGCGTAATACTTAAGGCTCATTCAAAATTTAATTGTGCTAATATAATTTTTTAAATTGGTACAATATAACAGTCAGGTGTGCTTAATAGATCGAAAATCAATAGCATTGAGATGCTTGCATGCTCTCATATAGAAAGGGTTGGAAACCTACAATCCATTTTAGCGTTCTAGAAAGCAGGCAGGGAATCCTCCATGCTTGGAATAGGTTATCACGTAGAAGTTATTCCTTGAATCATAATAACATCAATTGCTTCTTAATCCAGCTGTCTAGCGCGCAGTTCCATTGAGGGAAAATCTCTTTCGAATCCTAAAGTGGACAAAAACCTTTGGATTATAAAGGTTCCCTGAGAAAAAAGGGAAAGGAAAATCTTGAAGAAAATGAAATGTCTCTTAAAATATTCAGTAACATCCCACGTGAGTATTTTCATTACGTAGCTCTTCACATGTGTGTCCTCCTCAATTGCAAGCGGGGGTTCTCCACTTGACCGGCGGGCCCTTACATCTAAAATTTCTTGTAAGACTGCGTCATTCCCATTAAATCTAACATATTATGCAATATTGCGTTACCCTTAACATCGGTAAACTTTCCCCTATTACGTAACAACCCCTTACATCTTGAGAAAAATTATTAACACCTGCTGGCTGTCATGAAATGGCGGGACATGTGTGCACTTGTTGAGACGGCCAGGAGGGGGGTACTGTGCGCTCAAAATGATGGGATATGTTCTTAACTAGCGGACTCTAACCAGTTCCGTTACGTAACGTCCAAAGAAATCATTGTGTAAGTATGTAATCCCCCTATTATGTAGCGAGCACCTGCATGCATTTGCAAAAGCAAACAAATCCTATTAATTAAGAAACACCTACATCTTGAAGGAACAATACCTTATTACGTAACAACCAAAGATATCATTTGTATAAGTATTAATTAAAAAAACTTTTTCCACAAAATATGTTTTTTAAAGAAAATTAAAGGACTCCATTAAACAAAAAATGAGCAAAAAGAAAATCAAATAATCTACCAAGCTCGAAACTACCACAAATCAGCATCGGTAAATAAATGAAACCCAAAACGAACAGAGATCACAATAAATAACCGAGTCAAACTCAAAACGAGCAGAAATTAACATAAGTTGGTTGCAAAACCCCTATGCCTTCCCAAGGCCAGAACAAAATTTGCACTTTACTGAAAAAATTTTAATCCTTTTACTTTTACAACTTTAATAAATCAAATAATTTTAACATTTTGATTACTAAATATCAGTATATGTATAATAAACTGACAATGCACATTCATTTGTATTACAGGTGAAATTACAGGTAAATGTCTTATTAAAACGATTTCATATCCTACGAAATTAGTTGCAAAACGGAAAGTCCATTAAAGATAGCTGTAGATATACTATAAAGATACTGTAAAGATAGCTGTAGATTTCATGAAATATACTGTACTTAATTTCAAACAAGGGTATAAAATAATCTCAAGTTTATGTTTTCTTAATGGGCAAGGCACCTTCGGATTTAGGGTTTTTTGCCGAAATTCCTTGAGAATGATTCAAGAAATATAAGGAGAGTTGAATATGAATGAGAAGTTTTTTTTTTAAATAAGATATTAGCGTGTAGAACGAGAGTTGAGGAAAGTAGAATGGCTATAATAACTCGTGTCAGGGCTCCTTATATGGGCATAGAATACTGACAGGGCTCCAAATAAGGGCATAGAGTCATTAGAGAGAACACGTGGTTAATGGGGTCAATGACCTCTTTTTCCAAGGTCGATTTATTTGATGTTTCTATGTGTAATAACTCCAGGGCGAAGGTTGCACATGCGCATTGAATTCTAACGGGAACAATGTTATTGATCTAGGACTCGAGGGGGAAGTGGATTTCCGAGAACTTGATTGCGTAATCGATGGGGGAAGTGAATTTCCGAGAAATGGATTGCGTAATCAAAGTGTGTCAACAACAACAACAACATCGACCTTGACATTCGCTGAGAGCGTGCACTTACAACAACAACAACAACATCGACCTTGGAACACCTGTGCTGTCGACCTCAATTCACCTATCGTGAATCAATAATTCCCCTTAGAAACAACAAATTAATTTCCCCTTTCATGACAGATCAATCAATCAATGACATCATCTGTCAGACTTTAAAAATTTCCGCCTAGAAACGATTCTCCAGGAATAAATCCAAGTCATTAATGTCTTTGACTCGGAAACAACTCTTTGGAGTTCGACCAAAAGGATATTAATAGCCAAAGGCCATGGAAACAATTCTCCAAGAAACATCTTAGCGATGAATTGTTTTAGCGCGCGAAAGGGTTTCTTTTGTAATTTCAAATGTGAAAGCACAGGGATGCCAAACAAAAGGAACACGCTGAAATTACGTTTAGGGATTATTTGGGCGAAACTGTTTTAGACAGGTTATGGAACTATTTCGGCGAAACAGTTAGAGACATTTTAAAAGATGATTTTTGAAGAGATTTTAGAAGAGAATTTAATGGTGAAACTCTGTGGTCGTTATAATACACAAGTTTCATTTGAACAGTGTTGTGAGGTCATCTAACCCAACCCCAAAGGGTTCCAATCCTCCTACCCCAACCCCGAAGGAAGCCCCCGGTCCTCAAAGGTCCCCCAAGCTCCCAAAGGACCACCGGCGCCCCCAAAGGCCCACCCAGACCTCCAAAGGCCATCCCCGGGCCCCCCAAAGGCCCATCGAGCTCCCAAAGGACCAACAGGGTCCCAAAGGCCCTCCACCGGTCCCCAACTGCCCCCCCGGACCCCTAAATGCCCTCCCTGTGCCCCAAAGGCCCTCCATGTGCCCCAAAGGCCCTCCCCCGGCCCCCAAAGGTCCCCCGGACCAGAGAAGCGCAGCCGGGATGCGCCGTGGGCCAGGAAAGCGCCGCAGGATGTGCCGCAGGGATGCGCCGCAGGAGATGCGCTGCAGGGAGGCACCGCAGGGTGCGCCGCAGGAATGCGCTGCAGGAATGCGCCGCAAAAAGTAAACTAAAAAGTAAAAATTTCGAAATTTTATCCCCCAAACGCCCTCCTCAGACCCCCAAAGGCCCTCCCCTGGTCCTCAAAGGTCCCCCGGGCTCCCAAAGGGCCAACCGGCCTCCAAGGGTCCCCCGGGCCCCCAAAGGTTCTCCCCCGGTCCCCAAAGGTCCACTGGGATCCCAAAGGCCCTCCCCGGTCCCCAAAGGTCCACCGGACTCTCAAAAGACCACTCAATCCTCAAGGGCCCCCGGATCCCCAAACGTCCTCCCTGGGTCCCAAAGGTCCTCCCCCGGTCCCCCGTCGTTCGTTGATGTGTGTTGTCTGAAACCTATGATTTGGGATGTGTAGTTTGCTACTTCAGGCTTTTCTGAGCTAAAGTTTCCTAGTATTTCCTAGGTGAATGTTGTCTGAAACCAATAGTTTGGGATGAGTAGTTTGCTTTTTCAGGCTTTTATGAGCTAGGTTTCTTAGCCTTTCGTTGGTGTGTGTTGACTGAAACTTATGATTTGGGATATGTAGTTTGCTATTTTTGACTTTTCTGAGTTGGATTTCTTAGTCTTTCATAGGTGTGTGGTGTCTGAAACCTATGATTTGGGATGTGTAGTTTGCTATTTTCGACTTTTCTGAGCTAGGTTTCTTAGCCTTTCATAGATATGTGTTGTTAGAAAATTATGATTTGGGATGTTT
>CM051274.1:48110626-48210626 GCA_027921565.1 Artemia sinica | reverse complement strand
CCAAATCATAGGTTTCAGTCAACACACACCTACGAATGGCTAAGAAACCTAGCTCAGAAAAGTCAAAAAATAGCAACCCACACATCCCAATCATAGGTTTCAGACACCACACACCTATGAAAGACTAAGAAATCTGGTTATGAAAAGTCAGAAATAGTAATTTACATATCCCAAATCATGAGTTTCAGACAACACTCACCTATGAACGGCTAAGAAACCTAGCTCAGAAAAGTCAAAAATAGCAAACTAGTCATCCCAAACTATAGGTTTCAGACAACAAACACCTATGAGTGACTAAGAAATCCAGCTCAGAAAAGTCAAAAGTAGCAATCCACCCATCCCAAATCATAGGTTTCAGACAACACACACCTATGAAAGACTAAGAAATCCAGCTCAGAAAAGTCAAAAATAGCAAACTACATATCCCAAATCATAGGTTTCAGTCAACACACACCAACGAAAGACTAAGAAACCTAGCTCAGAAAAGTCAAAAATAGCAAACTACTCATCCCAAACTATTGGTTTCAGACAACATTCACCTACGAAATACTAGAAAACTTTAGCTCAGAAAAGCCTGAAATAGCAAACTAAACATCCCAAATCATAATTTTCTAACAACACATATCTATGAAAGGCTAAGAAACCTAGCTCAGAAAAATCGAAAATAGCAAACTACACATCCCAAATCATAGGTTTCAGACACCACACACCTATGAAAGACTAAGAAATCCAACTCAGAAAAGTCAAAAATAGCAAACTACATATCCCATATCATAAGTTTCAGTCACCACACACCTATGAAAGACTAAGAAATCCAACTCAAAAAAAGCCCGAAATAGTAATTTACATATCCCAAATCATAAGTTTCAGACAGCATTCACCTATGAAATACTAAGAAACCTTAGCTCAGAAAAGTCTGAAATAGCCAACTACTCATTCCAAACTCGAAGTTTCAGACAACAAACACCTATGAGTGACTAAGAATCCTAGCTCTGAAAAGTCCAAAAAGCAAACTACACCTCCCAAATCATAATTTTCAGAAAGGACACACCTATGAAAGGCTAAGAAATCTAGCTCAGAAAAGTCAAAAATAGCAAATTAACCATCCCAAATCATAGGTTTCAGTCAACACACACCAACGAAAGACTAAGAAACCTAGCTCAGAACAGTCAAAAATAGCAAACTACTCATCCCAAACTATTGGTTTCAGACAACATTCACCTACGAAATACTAGAAAACTTTAGCTCAGAAAAGCCTGAAATAGCAAACTAAACATCCCAAATCATAATTTTCTAACAACACATATCTATGAAAGGCTAAGAAACCTAGCTCAGAAAAGTCGAAAATAGCAAACTACACATCCCAAATCATAGGTTTCAGACACCACACACCTATGAAAGACTAAGAAATCCAACTCAGAAAAGTCAAAAATAGCAAACTACATATCCCAAATCATAAGTTTCAGTCAACACACACCAACGAAAGGCTAAGAAACCTAGCTCATAAAAGCCTGATAAAGCAAACTACTCATCCCAAACTATTGGTTTCAGACAACATTCACCTAGGAAATACTAGGAAACCTTAGCTCAGAAAAGCCTGAAGTAGCAAACTACAAATCCCAAATCATAGGTTTCAGACTACACACATCAACGAACGACGGGGGATCGGGGGAGGACCTTTGGGACCCAGGGAGGACGTTTGGGGATCCGGGGGCCCTTGAGGATTGAGTGGTCTTTTGAGAGCCCGGTGGACCTTTGGGGACCGGGGAGGGCCTTTGGGAGCCCAGTGGACCTTTGGGGACTGGGGGAGAACCTTTGGGGGCCCGGGGGACCCTTGGAGGCCGGTTGGCCCTTTGGGAGCCCGGGGGACCTTTGAGGACCAGGGGAGGGCCTTTGGGGGTCTGAGGAGGACGTTTGGGGGATAACATTTCGAAATTTTTACTTTTTAGTTTACTTTTTGCGGCGCATTCCTGCAGCGCATTCCTGCGGCACACCCTGCGGTGCCTCCCTGCAGCGCATCTCCTGGGGCGCATCCCTGCGGCACATCCTGCGGCGCTTTCCTGGCCCACGGCGCATCCCGGCTGCGCTTCTCTGGTCCGGGGGACCTTTGGGGGCCGGGGGAGGGCCTTTGGGGCACATGGAGGGCCTTTGGGGCACAGGGAGGGCCTTTGGGGGTCCGGGGGGGCAGTTGGGGACCGGTGGAGGGCCTTTGGGACCCCGTTGGTCCTTTGGGAGCTCGATGGGCCTTTGGGGGGCCCGGGGATGGCCTTTGGAGGTCTGGGTGGGCCTTTGGGGGCGCCGGTGGTCCTTTGGGAGCTTGGGGGACCTTTGAGGACCGGGGGCTTCCTTCGGGGTTGGGGTAGGAGGATTGGAACCCTTTGGGGTTGGGTTAGAGGACCTCACAACACTGTTCAAATGAAACTTGTGTATTATAACGACCACAGAGTTTCACCATTAAATTCTCTTCTAAAATCTCTTCAAAAATCATCTTTTAAAATGTCTCTAACTGTTTCGCCGAAATAGTTCCATAACCTGTCTAAAACAGTTTCGCCCAAATAATCCCTAAACGTAATTTCAGCGTGTTCCTTTTGTTTGGCATCCCTGTGCTTTCACATTTGAAATTACAAAAGAAACCCTTTCGCGCGCTAAAACAATTCATCGCTAAGATGTTTCTTGGAGAATTGTTTCCATGGCCTTTGGCTATTAATATCCTTTTGGTCGAACTCCAAAGAGTTGTTTCCGAGTCAAAGACATTAATGACTTGGATCTATTCCTGGAGAATCGTTTCTAGGCGGAAATTTTTAAAGTCTGACAGATGATGTCATTGATTGATTGATCTGTCATGAAAGGGGAAATTAATTTGTTGTTTCTAAGGGGAATTATTGATTCACGATAGGTGAATTGAGGTCGACAGCACAGGTGTTCCAAGGTCGATGTTGTTGTTGTTGTTGTAAGTGCACGCTCTCAGCGAATGTCAAGGTCGATGTTGTTGTTGTTGTTGACACACTTTGATTACGCAATCAAGTTCTCGGAAATTCACTTCCCCCATCGATTACGCAATCAAGTTCTCGGAAATCCACTTCCCCCTCGAGTCCTAGATCAATAACATTTTTCCCGTTAGAATTCAATGCGCATGTGCAACCTTCGCCCGGAGTTATTACACATAGAAACATCAAATAAATCGACCTTGGAAAAAGAGGTCATTGACCCCATTAACCACGTGTTCTCTCTAATGACTCTATGCCCTTATTTGGAGCCCTGTCAGTATTCTATGCCCATATAAGGAGCCCTGACACGAGTTATTATAGCCATTCTACTGAGGAAGCCCACCCTTAAATGCACATTAAGCTCTGTTCGGTTTGCATGTTTATGTTACTCCATACTTTCAGTTGAAAAACAAACTTTTTTTCTATTTAATAATTTAAATGAGATCCAGAAAATTATGATTTTGTCTGGTTGCCGATTTTTTGAAGTTAAAGGTTGTTTTGTGAGTGCACTTGTCAAAAAGTGCTGTTTGGAACTTTTCGAAAATTTGCCACTTAGATTGTAAGTAGTGTATGCTTTTAAGGTCCCATGAGACCCATAGTCACTACTCTTTCCTTCCTTAATGACTTAAGATTACGAAGAAGTTTAACGGCGATTCCATCAAGACACAGGTGTTTGTTGGGTAATAGGGTTTGTTTCATAGGCAACGCGCTGGCGCTGCGTAAGTAAAGAACGATGTGGGCACAATGTGTTTTTTTCTCCATACCCGGGCACTTCGAATCGAAGAAGTTGTCGTAGAAACTTCGAAAAGGGCTCATTCGATTGTAAATTGGAGCGGCTAATGCTCTTTTTAATAGTCGAAAGTGATTGGAGGGCAACTAGCCCCCACGCTCATAATTCCCCAAAACACATCTAATAAAAATTTTGAGATAGCCATTTTGTTCAGCGTAGTTGATTTCCAGATAGAAAATATGTTTTCGAGGAGGACAATACCCCACAATCCTCGGGGCAAGGGTTTTGAGTTATACATTTGGGGCATGTAAGGTTTTTATAGAAGGCGTTGTCGTAGAAACTTCAAAAAACTCTCATTCGATTGGAAATTCAAAGGTCTAGTGCCCTTTTTAATAGTCGAAAGTGATTTGAGGGCAAATAGCCCCCCTCTCTCGCCCATCTTTTCCCCAAACAAATCCAATCAAAATTTTTAGAGAGCCATTTTGTTCAGTGTTGTGGATTTCCAGATAGAAACTATGTTTTGAGGAGGACACTCCCCCACAGCCCTCAGGGTAAGGGTTTTTAAGTTATGCCCTAAGGGCATATAAGATCATTGTTGACACAATGTAAACTTTATTATTTTTTTTCTTTAAAGCAGGGCACTTCATATAGAAGGGGTCATCGTAGAGACTTTAAATGGGTTCATTCGATTGGAAATCGAGAGTTCTACTGCCCTTTTTAATAGTCGAATTTGATTGGAGGGCAACTAGCCCCCCCCCCTCTCACACCAATCATTCCCCCAAACACATCCAATCGAAACTTTGAGATAGCCATTTTGTTCAGAATAATTGATTTCCAGATAGAAAATGTGTTTTTGAGGAGGAGACTCCCCCATAACCCTCAGGGCAATGGTTTTAAGTTATGTCCTGGGGGCATATAAGGTTTTATAGAAGGCGTTGTCGTAGAAATTTCAAAACAGGCTCATTCGGTTCGAAACTGAAAAGGCTATTGTCCTTTTTGTTAGTCAAAAGTTATCTGAGGGCAACTAGCCCCCCCCCCCCGCCAATCGTTCCCCGAAACACATCCAATCAAACTTGTGAGGTAGCCATTTTGTTCAGTGTAGTTTATTTCCAGATAGAAAATATGTTTTTGAGGAGGACACTCCCCCACTACCCTCAGGGCAAGGGTTTTAAGTTATGCCCTGGGGGCATATAAGGTTTTTATTGAAGGCGTTGTCGTAGAAACTTCAAAACAGGCTCATTCGATTGGAAATTAAAAGGGCTAGTGCCTTTTTAATAGTTAAAAGTTATTAGAGGGCAACTAGCCCCCCCCCCCCCCCGCCAATCGTTCCCCCAAACACATTCAATAAAACTTGTGAGGTAGCCATTTTGTCCAGTATAGTTTATTTCCAGATAGAAAAAATTTTTTTGAGGAGGACACTCCGCCACAACCCTCAGGGCAAGGGTTTCTAGTTATGCCCTGGGGCATATAAGGTTTTTATTGAAGGCGTTGTCTTAGAAACTTCAAAACAAGCTCATTTGATTGGAAATTAAAAGGGCTTGTGCCATTTTAATAGTTAAAAGTGATTTGAGGGCAACTAGCCCCCCCCCCCCACGCCCATCATTCTTCCAAACACATCCAATCAAAATTTTGAGATAGCTATTTTGTTCAGCGTAGTCGATTTCAAGATAGAAAACGTGTTTTTGAGGAGGAGACTCCCCCAAAACCCTCAGAGCAAGGGTTTTAAGTTATGCCCTGGGGGCATATAAGGTTTTTATAGAAGGCGTTGTCGTAAAGACTTCAAAAAAGCCTCATTCGATTGGAAATTCAAAGATCTAGTGCCCTTTTTAATAGTCGAAAGTGATTGGAGGGCAACTAACCCCCCCCACGCCTATTATTCCCCCAAACACATCCAATCGAAATTGTGAGATAGCCACTTTGTTCAATGTATTTGATTTCCAGATAGAAAATAGGTTTTTGAGGAGCAAACTCCTCCACAACCTCAGGGCAAAGGTTTTAAATTATGCCCTGGGGGCATATAAGGCTTTTATGGAAGGCCTTGTCGTAGAAACTTCAAAACAGGCTCATTCGATTTGAAATTCAAAGGGCTAGTGCCCTTATTAATAATCAAAAGTTATTGGAGGGCAACTAGCCCCCCTACGCTCATCATTCCCCAAAACACATCCAATCAAAATTTTGAGATAGCTATTTTGTTCAGCGTAGTCGATTTCAAGATAGAAAACGTGTTTTTGAGGAGGACACTCCCCCACAACCCTCAGGGCAAGGGTTTTAAGTTATGCCCTGGGGGCATATAAGGTTTTTATAGAAATTTCAAAACAGGCTCAGTCGATTGGAAAAAAAAAGAAAAAAAATGGTAATGGTGTTTTTTAACAACGATTTCTAGTAAGCATCAAACTTAGGTTTAGTTTTTAAAGTTTTTGAGTTGTTGTAATCTAATTCTTCTTCAATACTTCTTCAATAATTCGGGGAACGATTGGCGGGGGGGGCTAGTTGCCCTTAGATAAATTTTGACTAACAAAAAGGACAATAGCCTTTTCAGTTTCGAATCGAATGAGCCTGTTTTGAAATTTCTACGACAACGCCTTCTATAAAAACCTTATATGCCCCCAGGACATAACTTAAAACCATTGCCCTGAGGGTTATGGGGGAGTCTCCTCCTCAAAAACACATTTTCTATCTGGAAATCAATTATTCTGAACAAAATGGCTATCTCAAAGTTTCGATTGGATGTGTTTGGGGGAATGATTGGTGTGAGGGGGGGGGGCTAGTTGCCCTCCAATCAAATTCGACTATTAAAAAGGGCAGTAGAACTCTCGATTTCCAATCGAATGAACCCCATTTAAAGTCTCTACGATGACACCTTCTATATGAAGTGCCCTGCTTTAAAGAAAAAAAATAATAAAGTTTACATTGTGTCAACAATGATCTTATATGCCCTTAGGGCATACCTTAAAAACCCTTACCCTGAGGGCTGTGGGGGAGTGTCCTCCTCAAAAACATAGTTTCTATCTGGAAATCCACAACACTGAACAAAATGGCTCTCTAAAAATTTTGATTGGATGTGTTTTGGGAAAAGGTGGGCGAGAGAGGGGGGCTATTTGCCCTCAAATCACTTTCGACTATTAAAAATGGCACTAGACCTTTGAATTTCCAATCGAATGAGAGTTTTTTGAAGTTCTTACGACAACGCCTTCTATAAAAACCTTACATGCCCCCAATGCATAATTTAAAACCCTTGCCCTGAGGATTGTGGGGTATTGTCCTCCTCGAAAACATATTTTCTATCTGGAAATCAACTACGCTGAACAAAATGGCTATCTCAAAATTTTTATTAGATGTGTTTTGGGAATTATGAGTGTAGGGGGCTAGTTGCCCTCCAATCACTTTCGACTATTAAAAAGAGCATTAGCCACTCCAATTTACAATCGAATGAGCCCTTTTCGAAGTTTCTACGACAACTTCTTCGATCCGAAGTGCCCGGGTATGGAGAAAAAAACACATTGTGCCCACATCGTTCTTTACTTACGCAGCGCCAGCGCGTTGCCTATGAAACAAGCCCTATTACCCAACAAACACCTGTGTCTTGATGGAATCGCCGTTAAACTTCTTCGTAATCTTAAGTCATTAAGGAAGGAAAGAGTAGTGACTATGGGTCTCATGGGACCTTAAAAGCATACACTACTTACAATCTAAGTGGCAAATTTTCGAAAAGTTCCAAACAGTACTTTTTGACAAGTGCATTCACAAAACAACCTTTAACTTCAAAAAATCGGCAACCAGACAAAATCATAATTTTCTGGATCTCATTTAAATTATTAAATAGAAAAAAAGTTAGTTTTTCAACTGAAAGTATGGAGTAACATAAACATGCAAACCGAACAGAGCTTAATGTGCATTTAAGGGTGGGCTTCCTCAACTCTCGTTCTACACGCTAATATCTTATTTTTAAAAAAAAACTTCTCATTCATATTCAACTCTCCTTATATTTCTTGAATCATTCTCAAGGAATTTCGGCAAAAAACCCTAAATCCGAAGGTGCCTTGCCCATTAAGAAAACATAAACTTGAGATTATTTTATACCCTTGTTTAAAATTAAGTACAGTATATTTCATGAAATCTACAGCTATCTTTACAGTATCTTTACAGTGTATCTACAGCTATCTTTAATGGACTTTCCGTTTTGCAACTAATTTCGTAGGATATGAAATCGTTTTAATAAGACATTTACCTGTAATTTCACCTGTAATACAAATGAATGTGCATTGTCAGTTTTATATACATATACTGATATTTAGTAATCAAAATGTTAAAATTATTTGATTTATTAAAGTTGTAAAAGTAAAAGGATTAAAATTTTTTCAGTAAAGTGCAAATTTTGTTCTGGCCTTGGGAAGGCATAGGGGTTTTGCACCCAACTTATGTTAATTTCTGCTCGTTTTGAGTTTGACTCGGTTATTTATTGTAATCTCTGTTCGTTTTGGGTTTCATTTATTTACCGATGCTGATTTGTGGTAGTTTCGAGCTTGGTAGATTATTTGATTTTCTTTTTGCTCATTTTTTGTTTAATGGAGTCCTTTAATTTTCTTTAAAAAACATATTTTGTGGAAAAAGTTTTTTTAATTAATACTTATACAAATGATATCTTTGGTTGTTACGTAATAAGGTATTGTTCCCTTCAAGATGTAGGTGATTCGTAATTAATAGGGTTTGTTTGCTTTTGCAAATGCATGCAGGTGCTTGCTACATAATAGGGGGATTACATACTTACACAATGATTTCTTTGGACGTTACGTAAAGGAACTGGTTAGAGTCCGCTAGTTAAGAATATATCCCATCATTTTGAGCGGACAGTACCCCCCTCCTGGCCGTCTCAACAAGTGCACACATGTCCCGCCATTTCATGACAGCCAGCAGGTGTTAATAATTTTTCTCAAGATGTAAGGGGTTGTTACGTAATAGGGGAATGTTTACCGATGTTAAGGGTGACGCAATATTGCATAATATGTTAGATTTAATGGCAATGACGCAGTCTTACAAGAAATTTTAGATGTAAGGGCCCGCCGGTCAAGTGGAGAACCCCCGCTTGCAATTGAGGAGGACACACACGTGAAGATCTACGTAATGAAAATACTCACGTGGGATGTTACTGAATATTTTAAGAGATATTTCATTTTCTTCAAGATTTTCCTTTCCCTTTTTTCTCAGGGAACCTTTATAATCCAAAGGTTTTTGTCCACTTTAGGATTCGAAAGAGATTTTCCCTCAATGGAACTGCGCGCTAGACAGCTGGATTAAGAAGCAATTGATGTTATTTTGATTCAAGGAATAACTTCTACGTGATAACCTATTCCAAGCATGGAGGATTCCCTGCCTGCTTTCTAGAACGCTTAAATGGATTGTAGGTTTCCAACCCTTTCTATATGAGAGCATGCAAGCATCTCAATGCTATTGATTTTCGATCTATTAAGCACACCTGACTGTTATATTGTACCAATTTAAAAAATTATATTAGCACAATTAAATGTTGAATGAGCCTTAAGTATTACGCTTTATGCAAAAGAAGCCTCATTACTTACAATACAAATAAAAAGAAAAATGTCAACTTCATGATGCGTTGTCTCGCTACTAAATGAAACACGTAAACAAAAAAAAAAGAGGTACAATTCTGCCTTCGGTTATTTATGAGAGGTTTTAATGAAAATGCCATGTTTATTTGAGCCGAGACTATGCATATTCACGCTACCGTGACAATTTGATGCTGGCTAAATGTTAACTTTACAGTGCTATTTCTCGCTAGTAAATGAAACATGCAAAGGTAGAAAAAAACACTTTTTTGCATTCGGTTGTTTCTGAGAGGATCTAAGGAAAATGCCACATTTGTTTGAGCCAAGACTATGCATATTTACACAACCATGACAATATATGGCTGGCCCCCAAGCAACCAATTCCAGGGGTAGGGGAAAGGTTGTTATAAGAGGCAAATTTTGTGGTAAAATAGTTTTATAATTGTTAGGGTGAGGTTGTGGTAGATACCTTTGTTTTCCCTTTATAGGGCAGGTAAACTATGGCCCTGGGGTAATTAAACTTTGGTACCGTGCCTTAGGCTATGACCTGACTAATGAGGCGTACCAGCTGGGTATATTCGAGAGACTAAATTTAGATTGTAGAGAGGTTGGCTTTAATACAATACTTTGTTCAGTTAACATAGACTAGTACAAGGTTTAATAATAGATTATATTCTGCTGGGACTGGTGTTCCCAGGTAGACCACAAGTATCAGAAATCTACAATAATATACATAATAAGATACCTAGACACTTACAATAATCCGACAATATTCCAAGGTATCTCTAAATCAACGTAGTCCGGCATAAAGTTATTATCTCGCTGCCCCTTTCCATAAACTGTATCTTTTATACATTTTATCAACCACACGTTAAACAATTTTTTTGGGACCCACTGACGCATATAGCTAGGAAGTGGTAATTTCTCAATTTCCTGCTAAGCATACACTTGCCAGGATACGTTCCTTATCTTAACAAAAAGTGGTATTTCTAAACTTTTGTATTTGCGTCTTAATATTTTACTAAATTCTAAATTAACTTAATTAGAAAGCATCACCACAATACTCCCTATTTTAAGAAGAGTTATCCCAACTCTCAATATTTTACTTTTAAAACGACTTAATTTTGTACATAGTTATATGCTGCCATCTTTGGGTCATTCTGTGCATACACCCTCAATTGATTTCCTTAGGGTCATGCTTATGGTCAAATATATGCCATGTCCTTTTTTGTCCAATGATATCAATTTTGAAATTTATCCTTGTTTCTCTTTTTCTCTGTTTCTAAGACTGTAAAATTCTCATGCCTTGGATAAATCATAAATAACAATTTTGGTTTTTAAATTTTCACATATTTTTCCAGCACAAAGCATTTTCAGATTCTTTCAAATATATAAAGCCATCTAGGCTACTTAGCACTTTCTTTGATATTTTCTAGGCCTAATTTAAGTTCTGATTTTATCTCACTTTATGATGAACTGGTAGTAAAGTCTGTAATACTGCATACAGTTTCCAAAATATTAGTTGAACAGTTATGGTTTGGTTTCTGATGGTATGAGCTGTTAGTATCAGGATACAATTGAACTGGCTTTGAAATTTGCTACTTTAGAAAAATGCTTCAAAAATGACTTAAAAAGTCATTTTCTACTTATTTAGTACAAATGCACGTATGTCAGAGTTTAACTGACTCCATTCAATTTCTTTTCTTTAATTTCGTCTGGCTATATTTTCAACTTGAACCCTTCTTTTTTTCCTTCTTTTTTGATTATTTACTTCAATGAAGCCTAAGGGTTTGTTTCTTCAAGTCTTTTTCAGCTTTTTCAGTAATATAGGTGTTTTCTAAGCCTATATTTATATGTTTCCTGTTTTATTCATTAGAATTTTCAAGCAAAATTTTCCTTATGTTTCCTTTATGTTCCCAACGTTCCTCCATGTTATAAGGGGTGGGAAGTTGTCTTCTATCACAACCTGTATATTTTTTGGGGTTCTCTGTCTAAAAGTGTTTATTTAGTATTCTAAAGCTTGCAGTTGATTTTTAGAGCACTTTTATTTAAGTTTTGCGCCACATTTTCTAGCCCTCATTTCTTCATAAAAATGTAATTTTTACGACATACTGGTTACAGTTTTTATTTTAGCTTTAATCACGATCATATTTTATTTGCCAAAGAAAGAGAGACAATAATTCCCTTGGCAAGGCTAAATAGCTTTGAATGCGGTGCTCATTATCTGTGGTTTATTGATAAGCTCGAATCTGGGAAAATTAAATGAATGAATTTCTGCTCAGAGCTGCGAGTTTTTTCGTTGTGTAATGTTATATTTTATTTTCAAAGAAAAAGTGGATACTTTTAGATCGTGTTAGGGTTCAATGGATTGGGATTTTGGTGTTTGGGTTGGTACAGGTGACAACTAGTTGTTTAAACTAGGGTTCTCTTGTGCCAGTTCGTTTTCTCAGATCTAATACATCGCTATAGTTAAATATATAACCTTGAGCTACTGTGGTTTACTTGTGACGATTGGGTTTAATTTTGGCTTAGTTTTGATGGATTTTGTCGTTGGATTTTACCTCCTGGTAAGTTTTTAGGTTATAATTTATTTTATATTGTTTTTCGTTTCTTTTACCTGGCACTTTTTTTTGCTTTTTAAGCTTATTCTAAGTTTCGCTTAAATCTTTATAGCACTTCTTTAATTTGTTTTTCTTTTTACTATTTGTAACTAATAAAAAATATTATATTAGAATATAACTAATTATAATAAGATTACAGCCAGCTTATATATGTAGTGCACTTAATGTAAACTCTTGCTTCCCTTTCCATTATAATTATTTTTAACTCCTGTAAAAAAAAAAATTCAAATTCGACTGGCGATGCCACCTCAGAGGTCAAAGGTCAGTATATGCATAGCATGTACTTAACAACGAGATACCAGCAGTAATTCATCTCCTCCAAATTTGCAACCTTCCAATGACCCTATTTCCATAGTCTACCCTCCTTCGTTTTTTTTCAACAATCCCCCCCAAAAAATTTAATATACATATCAAAAGATTTGCCTTTTAATTCTGATTCTAAATATATAATGTTTATTAAGTTTGTGAAATGAAAAAGTTTCATTTCACAATGAAACTCAGGAAAATGAAACACAGGAAAATGAAAAAGTTTGTGATACCTTGGATGTGAAGGAAGATTTGTTTTGCGAGAAGGAAGTAGCAACAGTACTAAAAGGATTAAAGAATAATAAGGCTCCAGGTGCTGATAGGGTGGTAAATGAGTTTCTTAAATATGGTGGCTCTTAAGTTAGAAATAAGTTACTGAAGATTATGAATATGATTTTTGAAAAAGGGGAAGTACCTAACGATTTTAGGAAAACCTTAATTAAGCCACTTTATAAGAAAGGTGATAAAAGTGAGTGTGGTAATTATCGAGGCATTAGTCTGGTCTCTGTAGGTAGTAAATTACTTAGTAATATGATACTTTTTAGACTGAGAGATGCTGTAGACAAAGTTTTAAGAGAAGAACAGTGTGGTTTTAGAAAAGGTAGAGGATGTGTCGACCAAATTTTCACTCTTAGGCTAATAATTGAGAAGTGCCTGAGTTTTCAAACACCTTTGGTCCTCAGTTTTATAGATTACGAGCAAGCGTTCGATTCTGTTGATAGAAGAGCTTTAGTAAAGGTTTTATCCTTACTTTGTTTTAAGGAGCACAGGAAAGGCAATGGGAGACCACGGAATCAAATGGGGAGGAAAAAGTCTCCTGGACTTGGATTATGCTGATGATTTAAGCATCCTAGATGAAAGTGTGAGCAAAATGAATGAAGTTTTAGAGGTTTTGCGAGTTCAGGGTGCTAGAATTGGTTTGAAAATTAATGTTAGGAAGACTAAGTCACTAAGTCTAGGAATAGGTGAAGATGAAAAGGTGACGTTGGGTAATGAAAAGATTGATCAGGTGGGCAGCTTCACTTACCTTGGTAGTATTATTAGTAAAGATGGTGGGAGCAGTGAAGATGTTAAATATAGAATAGCCAAGGCTCAGGGTGTTTTTTCACAGTTTAAAAAAGTCTGGAAGAATAGGAAGATAAGTCTGCAAACCAAGATTAGAATATTAGAAGCTACAGTGATGACAGTGGTCAAATATGGCTCTGAAGAACGGACGCTCCGAAAAGCGGATGAAGATTTGCTAGATGTTTTCCAGAGAAATTGCTTAAGGATTGTTCTGGTTACCAGGCTTACTGACCGTATTTCAAACAATAGGCTATACGAAAAATCTGGTTTAATACCCTCTTTCTAGGGCTATAATGAAAGAAAGGTTGAGGTGGCTAGGGCACGTTGTGCGGATGAAGGATGAAAGATTGCCGAAGATTGTCCTTTTCGGCCAACCATCTAGGGCTAAACGGAAAGCAGGTCGTCCCCGTCTGGGGTGGGAGGACGTCATAAAGAAAGATTTAAAGCAAATGGGAACTTCGTGGGCGGGTGTAAAAAGGGAGGCTTTGAATAGATTGGGGTGGAGGATGAGCGTGCGTAGCTGTGTTGGCCTCGGGTGGCTTGGTGCTGCGATGAGTTGTTAGTAGTAGTAGTAGCAGTATTAAGTTTACCTTAACCCGCATAAAGTTAGGAATTTGAGCAATAATTATTATAATATAAACTGTAACGTCCTGTGTAATTGTTTCCGTAATATTATTTCTATTTGGTTCCTGGATACAATATACTTGTAGGCTAATTTGAATGTAAGGGACTATTGGCTTCACTCTATTTGATTTCTACTATCAGACCGTGTTTTATCTAATATACACCCTACCTGATATTTGACTAAACTGTGCCGATTGATAATTAGACTAGACTTGAGGATGGTTCGTCATTTAGTAACTGTAAGAGCGGACCAGAATTATCAATATTAGCTATCCCAAAAGGATGCATCGCCTTCTCTGTTTGTCCTGATTTGGGCTTATATTTTAAGTAAATAAGTATAACAGTTTTCAAACATTGGCTTGTTTTACATCTACATGGCTGAAAAGCAGCCATAGTTTAAAATTCAAATTCGAACTTTCTTTTGACGCATTTTGTGCGGCTAATTCAGAATTTGAAATTTTTCTAACACCATTATTCAGATGAAGGTCCTCTATGTAGGGAAAGGAGGCCCTTTTAAGACCGGTTCCCGTGCCTCCATTTTCTGTGATTATTGGTTTCTCTCACCGAATTTCTCGCCTTATGCAGACTTCCAATTAGAGCTCGGTAACAATTCTTTTGTTTTTCGCTTCCTTCAGCGACTTTTGCTAAGCTTCCACATCTGTTTTTTTACTTATAAGGTTACTTTTCTCTTTTCTTTTTCATCCCTTTCCTCAAGTGCTTTAATTAGAAATTTATGTATCTTTTCCTTCCCTTTGCTTGTGAAACTACAAAACTAACCTAGTATTCGGGTTAGCTTTAACAAAGGTAATTCTATTGCTTATTACGTTGTAGAATGCCATATTTTCAAAGCATCTCTACTCCTAAAACACTCGGAAATGGCAGCTTCTAACCTATAACTGTTCGGACCACACTTTATGTGCTTCCTTTGCTAAATTGTAGCAGTTTTAACCTTGAACAATAAGCCTATAGCCTGTACCTGTAGTAAGGCTGAATTAGGACCCTATTTGCTACTATTATGTCTAAAATTTTTCTGTTTCTACCAATGTTTCATTGGTCCAGCTAGATTTTTTTCTTTACGTATTACCTTTTATTTTATTCTTTTAATTCGCGGTAAAAATACTTTATTATTTAGTCATATAAGGCACTATTACATTGCATTTATTACTAACACTAGAAACACTACTAATTATACACTTGCTTCTACTTGCTAAAAACTAGATACTGTATTTTTTTTTCTATCTTACAATTCTTGATTGAGCCTTTTTTCCATTTTATCTATTGTACCCAAATCTTTGAGGGGACACAAAACTATTTCTAATAGCCAAAGTTCGAGCAAAGCTGCTCGAAGTTTTGCTCGAAGTGCTGCTCGAAGCACTAAGAAAAGTACTAATTATACACTTACTTGCTAAAAACTAGATACTTTTTAAAACTAGATACTTTTTAAAACTGGATACTTTTTAAAACTAGATACTTTTTAAAACAAGATACTTTTTAAAACTAGATACTAGATACTAGATATCTTTTTCATTTTACAGTTCTTAATTGAGCTTTTTTAAATTTTGTCCATTTGTAATAGCCAAAGTTTGAGCACAGCTACTCGAAGTTTTGCTAAGTCGAGCGCCACTAAAAGTGAAGTCCATTTACTTTCCCCTTTTGACAAAGCCATTTCTGTTTCAATATATAACTTTTATTTAGTCAACTCGACCCAGTTTTTCCAACTTCCACCAGCTGTGGTAAAGTGGTTTAATGGTTGTTAGGGTGAGGCTGTGGTAGATACCTTTGTTTTCTTTTTATAGGGGAAATAAACTATTGCAATAAGGTAATTAAACTTTGGTACCGTGCCTTAGGCTATGACCTGACTAATGAGGCGTACCAGCTGTATCTTACCAGCTGTATCTAAGTATCTTATATATAATAAGATACTTAGACACTTACAATAATCCGACAGTATTCCAAGGTATTTCTAAATCAACGGACCAGAGGTCAACGGACCAGCATAAAGTTAGTATCTCGCCGGCCCATCCCATAAAATGTTTCTTTTATATATCTTATCAACCACACCTTAAACAACCTTATCGGGACCCACTGATTCCCATAGCTAGGAAGTGGTACTTTCTTAATCTCCTGTTAAGCATACACTTGCCGGGATACATTCCTTATCTTAATAAAAAGTGGTATTTATAAACTTTTGTATTTGTGTCTTAATATTTTACTAAATTCCGAATTGACTTAATTAGAAAGCGTCACCACAATTTAAGCGATAAAAAGATATATTTCTGAGGGGTCTTAATGAAAGTGCGTCTTTTTTATTGCTTTATTAGACGCACCTGACTCTTACACTGCATTAATTTAGATCAGGCTATTAACAAAATCACATTTCGAATGAGCCGAAGTATTTCGAAGTATTACGCTTTATGCAGCAAAAGTCTCATTACTTACAATAGTAATAAAAAGAAGAAAAAATTACAACTTCACAAAACGTTTTCCTGCAAGTAAATGAAACACGCAAACGAAGAAAAAAGAGACACTTTTTTGCATTTGGTTATTTCTGAAAAGTATTAATGAAAATACCACGTTTCTTTGAGCCAAGAATATGCATATTCACGCCATTGCGACAATAAAGGGCTGGCCCACCCTAGCAACCAATTCCAGGGGAGGGATAGGGTTGTTATTAGAGGTAAATTTAAGTCATATTAAGAGATTTGGCCGAGATGTCTTAATGAAAATGCATCGTTTGTATTGCTTTGTTAGACGCACCTGCCTGTTACATTATATTAATTTAAATCTTGGTATTAGCAAAATCACATTTCGAACGATCCCTAAGTATTGCGCTGTATGCAGCAGAAGCTTCATTACTTACAATAAAAATAATAGGAAAAAAAAATATTAACTTCATGATACGTTTTCAAACTACTACATGAAACACGTAAGCGAAGAAAAAACAGACACATTATTTGCATTCGGTTATTTTCGAGATGTTTACGCCACCATGACAATATGTGGCTGGCCCACCCTAGCAACCAATTTCAGGGGGGAAGGCTGTTATTAGAGGTAAATTTAAGTCATACTTGACTTTTGATATTTCTGGGAGATCTTAATGAAAATGTCTCGCTTTATTAAACGCACCTGCCTGTTACATTGTATCAATTAAAAAAAAAACTTTCCGAAAAAATAAGTTTTTCAGAGAAAAGTAAAGGCCATTTTAAATTTAAGCTCAGCAGATACAAATACCTTTTAAAATTCAAACTCAAAACGACCAGAAATTACTATTTAAGAATAAATAAAACCCAAAACGAACAGAAATTAAATAAACAATCATAGAAAAAACATTCAACAAGTAATGATATAAATGAATCAATAGATCTTAAAGCGAGTAATGCTTAGATTGAATCTGAAAATCAAGCTTAAGACGAAAAAAATATTTTCCTATTGAAGTACAAATGAAACTTAAAATGAACACAAATTAAATAAACAATCAATGTAAGCAATCATACAATAGGTATTAATATAAATTAATAAATAAATCTTAAATTGAGTGAAACTTAAATTGAATATGCAAATTAAGCTTGAAACAAACAAAAATTACCATAAACAAGAGTATGGGTATGACCTCCTTCTCTCACTGTAAAAGTCTAAAACCTACTGCGTTATTGGCGTTACTAGTTTGGAAATAAGTGCCTGATTTCAGTTTTTGAAAGAGACACGATTACAAAGCTTGAAAAAATATTAAAAATAGCAAAATGCTTGATGGTGCTGGTGTTTTTTTGTTTAACTGAAAAAGTAGTTTCACTATTGTAATGGTAGAAATATTATAGAAATAAGTGTCTGATGTCAGTTTTTGAAAGAGACACGATTACAAAGATTGCAAAAATGTTAAAAAACGCCAAACGCTTGATGGCGCTGGTGGTTATTTGTTTTACTAAAAAAGTAGTTTCACTATTGTAATTGGTAAAATTAGTATAGAAATAAGTGCCTGATATCAGTTTTTCCAAGAGACACGATTGCAAGCTTGAAAAAATGTTAAAAAACGGCAAACGCTTGATGGCGCTGGTGGTTATTTGTTTAAATGAAAAAGTAGTTTCACTATTTTAATTGGTAAAATTAGCATGGAAATAACTGCCTGATATCAGTTTTTGAAAGAGACATGATTACAAAGCTTGAAAAAATGTTTAAAAAAAGCCAAATGCTTGATGGTGCTGGTGTTTTTTTGTTTAACTGAAAAAGTAGTTTCACTATTGTAACTGGTAAAATTTATAAAAGAAACAAGCGCCTGATGTCAGTTTTTCAAAGAGGCACGATTACAAAGCTTGAAAAAATGTTAAAAAACGGCAAACGCTTGTAAATGTAAAAAATAGTCAAACGTTAGATGGTGCTGGTGGTTTTTTGTTTGACTTCACTTTTGTAATTGCTAAAATTAGTGTAGAAATAACTGCCTGATATCAGTTTTTGAAAGAGAAACGGTTAAAAAGTTTAAAAGAATGTAGAAAATAGTCAAATGTTAGATGGCGCTGGTGGTTTTTTGCTTAACTAAAAAACTAAGTAGTTTCACTATTGAAAAAAAAGTAGTTCACTATTGTAATTGGTAAAATTAGTTTAGAAATAAGTGCCTGATGTCAGTTTTTGAAAGAGACACGATTACAAAGCTTGAAAAGATGTTAAAAAAAGCCAAACGCTTGATGGTGCTGGTGGTTTTTGTTTAACTGATAAAGTAATTTCACTGGTTTAATAGGTAAAATTAGTATTGAAATAAGTGCCTGATATCAGTTTTTAAAAGAGACACGATTACAAAGCTTGATAAAATTTTAAAAAAAGTCAAACGCTTGATGGCGCTGGTGGTTTTTGTTTAACTGAAAAAAGTAGTTTCACTATTGTAATTGGTAAAATTAGTATTGAAATAAGTGCCTGATGAAGTTTTTTAAAGAGACACGATTATAAAGCTGAAAAAAATATTAAAAATAGCCAAGTGTTAGATGGCGCTAGTTGTTTTTTGTTTGACTGAAAAAGTAGTTTCACTATTGTAATTGGTAAAATTAGTTTAGAAATATGTACCTGATGTCAGTTTTTGAAAGAGACACTATTACAAAGCTTGAAAAAATGTTAAAAAACGTCAAAAGTTAGATGGCGCTGGTGGTTTATTGTTTAACTGAAAAAGTAGTTTCACTTTTGTAATAGGTAAAATTAGAATTGAAATAAGTGCCTGATGTCAGTTTTTGAAAGAGACACAATTACAAAGCTTGAAAAAATGTTAAAAAATGCCAAACGCTTAATGGCGCTGATGGTTTTTTTTTAACTGAAAAAGTAGTTTCACTATTGTAATTGGTAAAATTAGTATTGAAATAAGTGCCTGATATCAGTTTTTGAAAGAGACACGATTACAAAGCTTGAAAAGATGTTAAAAAAAGCCAAACGCTTGATAGCGCTGGTGGTTTTTTGTTTAACTGAAAAAGTAGTTTCACTATTTTGATAGGTAAAATTAGTAATGAAATAAGTGCCACGAAAGAGACACGATTACAAAGCTTGAAAAAATATTGAAAATAGCCAAACGTTAGATGGCGCTGGTGGTTTTTTGCTTAACTAAAAAACTAAGTAGTTTCACTATTGAAAAAAGTAGTTTCACTATTGTAATTGGTAAAATTAAAATAGAAATAAGTGCCTGATGTCAGTTTTTTAAAAAGACACGATTACAAAGCTTGAAACAATGTTAAAAAACGGCAAACGCTTGATGGCACTGGTGGTGTTTGTTTAAATGAAAAAGGAGTTTCATTATTGTAATTGCTAAAATTAGTATAGAAATAACTGCCTGATATAAGTTTATGAAAGAGACACGATTACAAAGCTTGAAAAATGTTAAAAATAGCCAAATGTTAGATTTCGCCGGTGGTTTTTTGTTTGATTGAAAAAGTAGTTTCACTATTGTAATTGGTAAAATTAGTGTAGAAATAAGTACCTGATATCAGTTCTTGAAAGAGATGCGATTACAAAGCTTGAAAAAATGTTAAAAAACGTCAAACGTTAGATGGTGTTGGTTGTTATTTGTTCAACTGAAAAAGTAGTTTCACTATTGTAATTAGTAAAATTAAAGTAGAAATAAGTGCGTGATTTTAGTTTTTGAAAGAGACATGATTACAAAGCTTGAAAAAAGTTAAAAATAGCCAAACATTAGATGGAGCTGGGGGTTTTTGGTTTGACTGAAAAAGTAATTTCACTATTGTAATTGGTAAAATTAGTGTAAAAATAAATTCCTGATGTTAGTCTTTGAAATAGACACGATTACAAAGCTTGAAAATGTTTAAAAAACCCTGCACATTAGATGGCACTGGGTATTTTCTTAACTGAAAAAGCAGTTTCACCATTGTAATTGGTAAAATTAATATAGAAATAAGTGCCTGATGTCAGTTTTTGAAAGAGACACGATTAAAAAGCTTGAACAAATTTTAAAAAACGCCAAACGCTTGATGGCGCTGGTGGTTTTTTGTGTAACTGAAAAAGTAGTTTCACTATTTTAATTGGTAAAATTAAAATAGAAATAAGTGCCTGATGTCAGTTTTTCAAAAAGGCACGATTACAAAGCTTGAAAAAATGTTAAAAAACGGCAAACGCTTGATGGCGCTGGTGGTGTTTGTTTAAATGAAAAAGGAGTTTCATTATTGTAATTGCTAAAATTAGTATAGAAATAACTGCCTGATATAAGTTTTTGAAAGAGACACGATCACAAAGCTTGAAAAAATGTAAAAATAGCCAAACGTTAGATGGCGCCGGTGGTTTTTGTTTGACTGAAAAAGTAGTTTCACTATAGTAATTGGTAAAATTAAAATAGAAATAAGTGCCTGATGTCAGTTTTTCAAAAAGGCACGATTACAAAGCTTGAAAAAATGTTAAAAAACGCCAAACGCTAGATGGCGTTGGTTGTTATTTGTTCAACTGAAAAAGTAGTTTCACTATTGTAATTAGTAAAATTAAAGTAGAAATAAGTGCGTGATTTTAGTTTTTGAAAGAGACACGATTACAAAGCCTGAAAAAAGTTAAAAATAGCCAAACATTAGATGGAGCTGGGGGTTTTTTGTTTGACTGAAAAAGTAATTTCACTATTGTAATTGGTAAAATTAGTGTAAAAATAAACGCCTGATGTCAGTGTTTGAAATAGACACGATTACAAAGCTTTAAAAATATTTAAAAAACCCTGCACATTAAATGGCGCTGGGGATTTTCTTAACTGAAAAAGCAGTTTCACCTTTGTAACTGGTAAAATTAGTATAGAAATAAGTGCCTGATGTCAGTTTTTGAAAGAGACACGATTACAAAGCTTGAAAAAATTTTAAAAAACGCCAAACGCTTGATGACGCTGGTGTTTTTTTTTAACTGAAAAAGTAGTTTTACTATTGTAATGGGTAAAATTAACATAGAAATAAGTGCCTGATGTCAGTTTTTCAAAGAGACACGATTACAAAGCATGAAAAATTTTTAAAAATAGCCAAACATTAGATGGCACTGGTGGTATTGCGTATGACTGAAAAAATAGTTTCACTATTGTAATTAGTAAAATTAGTGTAGAAATAAGTGCCTGATGTCAGTTTTTGAAATAGACACGATTGCAAAGCCTGAAAAAATGTATAAAAAACCTTAAACGTTAGATGGCGCTGGTGGTTATTTTTTTAACTGAAAAAGTACTTTCACTATTGTAAATGTTAAAATTAATATAGAAATAAGTGCTTGATGTCAGTTTTTGAAAGAGACAGGATTACAAAGCTTGAAAAAATTTTAAAAAACGCCAAATGCTTGACGGCGCTGGTGTTTTTTGTTTAATTAAAAAAGTAGTTTCACTATTGTAATTGGTAAAATTAGTATTGAAATAAGTGCCTGATGTCAGTTTTTCAAACAGAAACGATTACGAAGCTTGAAAAAATGTTAAGAGTGGCAAACGCTTGATGGCGCTGGTGGTTATTTGTTTAAATGAAAAAGTAGTTTCACTATTGTAATTGCTAAAATTAACAGAGAAATAAGTGCCTGCTATCATTTTTTTTAAAAGACACGACAACAAAGCTTGAAAAAATGTTAAAAGAAAGCCAAACGTTAGATTGCGCTGGTTGTTTTTTGAAAAATTTGAAAAGTAGTGTCACTATTGTAATTGGCAAAATTAGTATTGAAACAAGTGCCTGATATCAGTTTTTGAAAGAGAAACGATTACAAAGCTTGAAAAAATGTTAAAAAAAGCAAACGCTTGATGGCGCTGGTGGTTATTTGTTTAACTGAAAAAGTAGTTTCACTATTGTGATTGCTAAAATTAGTATAGAAATAAGTGCCTGCTATCATTTTTTTAAAAAGACACGATAACAAAGCTTGAAAAACGTAAAAAGAAAGCCAAACGTTAGATGGCGCTGGTTTTTTTTGTTTAACTTGAAAAGTAGTTTCACAATTGTAATTGGTAAAATTAGTATTGAAATAAGTGCCTGATGTCAGTTTTTCAAACAGAAACGATTACGAAGCTTGAAAAAATGTTAAAAAAAGCCAACGCTTGATGGCGCTGGTGGTTTTCGTTTAACTGAAAAAGTAGTTTCACTATTGTAATAGGTAAAATTAGCATAGAAATAAGTACCTGATGTCATCTTTTGAAAGAGACACGATTACAAAGCTTGAATTTTTTTAAAAAATAGCCACAAGTTAGAGGGAGATAGGGGTTTTTGGTTTGACTGAAAAAGTATTTTAACTATTGTAATTGGTAAAATTAGAATAGAAATAAATACCTGATGTCAGTTTTTGAAATAGACACAATTACAAAAGCTTAAAAAATGTTAAAAACACCTAAACGTTAGATGGCGCTGGTGTTTATTTGTTTAACTGAAAAAGTAGTTTCACTACTGTAACTGGTAAAATTAGTATAGAAATAAGTGCCTTATATATCAGTTTTTGAAAAAGACACGATTACAAAGCTTGATAAAAAACGCCAAACGTTAGATGGCGCTTTTGGTTATTTGTTTAACTGAAAAAGTAGTTCCACTATTGTAATTGGTAAAATTAAAATAGAAATAAATGCCTGATGTCAGTTTTTGAAAGAGAAACGATTACAAAGCTTTAAAAAATGTTAAAAATAGCCAAACGTTAGATGGTGCTGGTGTTTTTTGTTTCACTGAAAAAGTGGTTTTACTACTTGTTCTGTTTTTTTTAATTGAAAAAGTAATTCCACTATTGTAATTGGTAAAATTAAAATAGATATAAGTGCTTGATGTCATTTTTTGAAAGAGACACGATTACAAAGCTTGAAATAATGTTAAAAACTCCAAACGTTCGATGGTACTGCTGGTTTTTGTTTGACTGAAAAAGTAGTTTTACTATTGTAATTGGTAAAATTAGTGTAGAAATAAGTGCCTGGTGTCAGTTTTTGAAAGAAACACGATTACAAAGCTTAAAAATTTTTAAAAAACGCCAAACGTTAGATGGTACTGCTGATTTTTGGTTGAATATAAAAGTAGTTTTACTATTATAATTGGTAAAAATAGTGTAGAAAAAGTGCCTGATATCAGATTTTGAAAAAGTCACGATTACAAAGCTCGAAAAAAGTTTAAAACGCCAAACGTTAGATGGCGCTGGTGGTTATTTTTTTAACTGAAAAATTAGTTTCACTGTTGTAATTTTTAAAATGAGTGTAAAAAGGAGGTGCCTAATGTCAGTTTTAGAAAGACGCACGATTACAAAGCTTAAAAAAATGTAAAAAATAACCAAACGTTAGATGGAACTGATGGTTTTTTGTTTAAATGAAAAAGTAGTTTCACTATTGTAATTGCTAAAATTAGTATAGAAATAAGTGCCTGATATCAGTTTTTGAAAGAGACACGATTACGAAGCTTGAAAAAATGTTAAAAATAGCTAAACGTTCGATGAAGCTGGTGGTTTTTGTTCAACTGAAAAAGTAGTTTCACTATTGTAATTGATATAATTAGTATAGAACTAATTCCCTGATGTTCAGTTTTTAAATGAGACACGATTACAAAGCTTGAAAATTTTTTAAAAAAGCCAAACATTAGATGGCGTTAGTGGTTTTTTTGTTTAACTAAAAAAGTAGTTTCACTATTGTAATTGATATAATTAGTATAGAAATAAGTGCCTGGTGTCAGTTTATGAAAGACACACGATTACAAAGCTTGAAAAATGTTAAAAATTTTCAAACGTTAGATGGCGCTGGTGGTTTTTTGTTTGACCGAAAAAGTAGCATCACTATTGTAATTGGTAAAATTAGTGTAGAGACAAGGGCCTGATGTCACTTTTTGAAATATACACGATTAAAAAGCTTTAAAAAATATTTAAAAACACCAAACGTTAGGCGGCGTTGGTAGTTATTTGTTTAAGTGAAAAAGTGAAAAGTAAAATTAGTATAGAAATAAGTGCCTGATGTCAGTTTATAAAAGACACACGATTATAACGCTTGAAAAATGTTAAAAATAGTCAAACGTTAGATGGCGCTGGTGGTTTTTCGTTTAACTGAAAAAGTAGTTTCACTATTGTAATTGGTAAAATTAGTTTAGAAATAAGTGCCTGATATCAGTCTTTTAAAGAGACACGATTACAAAGCTTGAAAAAATGTAAGAAATAGCCAAACGTTAGATGACACTGGTGGTTTGACTGAAAAAGTAGTTTCACTATTGTAATTGATTAAATTAGTATAGAAAAAAGTGCATGATGTCAGTTTGTGAAAGAGACACGATTACAAAGCTGGAAAAAATGTTAAAAAACCCAAACGTTAGATGGCGCTGGTGGTTTTGTTTAACTAAAAAGTAGTTTCACTATTGTAATTGATATAATTAGTATAGAAATAAGTGCCTGATGTCAGTTTATGAAAGACACACGATTACAAAGCTTCACTGTTAGTTTCACTGTTAAGTATAGAAATAAGTAAAGCGTGTGTCTAATAAGTAAAGTTAGTATAGAAATAAGTGCCTGATATCAGTTTATGAAAAGACTCGATTAAAAAGCTTGAAAAAAATGGCAAAAAATTCCAATTTGTAAAATTAGTGTAGAAACAAGTGCTTGATGTCAGTTTTTGAAAGAGACACGATTACAAAGCTTGAAAAAATGTTAAAAAACGCAAAACGTTTGATGGCGCTGGTGGTTTTGTTTAACTGAAAAAGATAGTTTCACTATTATTATTGGTAAAATTAATATAGAAATAAGTGCCTGATGTCAGTTTTTGAAAGAAAAACGATTACAAAGCTTGAAAAAATGTTAAAAAAAGCCAAACGCTTGAAGGCGCTGGCGGTTATTTGTTTAAATGAAAAAGTAGTTTCACTAATGTAATTGCTAAAATTAGTATAGAAATAAGTCCCTGCTATCGTTTTTTAAAAGAAACGATAACAAAGCTTGGAAAAATGTTAAAAGAAAGCCAAACGTTAGATGGCGCTGGTTGTTTTTTGTTTAACTTGAAAAGTAGTTTCACCATTGTAATTGGTAAAATTAGTATAGAAATAAGAGCCTGATGTCAGTTTTTGAAAGAGACACGATTACAAAGCTTGAAATAATGTAAAAAAAAGCCAAACGCTTGATGGCGCTGGTGTTTATTTGTTAAAATGAAAAAGTAGTTTCACTACTGTAATTGCTAAAATTAGTATACAAATAACTGCCTCAAATCAATGTTTGAAAGAGAAACGATTACAAAGCTTGAAAAAATGTTATAAAACGGCAAACGTTAGATGGCGCTGGTGGTTATTTGTTTAACTGAAAAAGTAGTTTCACTATTGTAATTGGTAAAATTAGTATAGAAATAAGTGCCTGATGTCAGTTTTTGAAAGAGACACAATTACAAAGCTTGAAAAATGTTAAAAAACACCAAAAACGCCAAATGTTAGATGGTGCTGGTGGTTATTTGTTTAACTGAAAAAGTAGTTTCACTATTGCAAATGGTAAAATTAGTATTGCAATAAGTGACTGATGTCAGTTTTTCAAAGAGACGCGATTACAAAGCTTGAAAAAATGTTATAAAACGGCAAACGTTTGATGGCGATGGTGGTTATTTGTTTAAATGAAAAAGTAGTTTCACTATTGTAATTGCTAAAATTACTATAGAAGTAACTGCCCCAAATCAGTGTTTAAAAGAGACACGATTACAAAGCTTGAAAAAATGTTAAAAAACGCCAAACGTTAGATGGCGCTGGTAGGTTTTTGTTTGACTGAAAAAGTAGTTTCACTATTATAATTGGTAAAATTAGTGTATAAATAAGTACCCGATGTCAGTATTTGAAAGACCCACGATTGCAAAGATTGAAAAATGTTAAAAAATGTCAAACGTTAGATGGCGCTTGTGTTTTTTGTTTAACTGAAAAAGTAGTTTCACTATTGTAATTGGTAAAATTAGTATAGATTTAAGTGCCTGATGTCAGTTTTTGAAAGAGACACAATTAC
Organism: Artemia sinica; assembly: GCA_027921565.1. NCBI lineage: Eukaryota > Metazoa > Arthropoda > Branchiopoda > Anostraca > Artemiidae > Artemia > Artemia sinica. Next base: position 48,184,342 of record CM051274.1, on the reverse strand, counting down.
AAAGCTTGAAAAATGTTAAAAAACGCCAAAAGTTAGATGGCGCTGGTGGTTTTTTTTTAACTGAAAAATTAGTTTCACTATTAAATGGTAAAATTATTATATAAATAAGTGCCTGGTGCCAGTTTTTGAAAGAGACACGATAACAAAGCTTGAAAAAATGTTAAAAAACGTCAAAAGCTTGATGGCGCTGGTGGTTATTTGCTTAAACGAAAAAGTAGTTCCACTATTGTAATTGATAAAATTAGTATTGAAATAAGTGCCTGATGTCAGTTTTTCAAAGAGACATGATTACAAAGCTTGAAAAAATGTTAAAAAACGGCAAACGCTTGATGGCGCTGGTGGTTATTTGTTTAACTGAAAAAGTAGTTTCACTATTGTAATTGCTAAAATTAGTATAGAAATAACTGCCTCAAATCAATTTTTGAAAGAGAAACAATTACAAAGCTTGAAAAAATGTTAAAAAACGCCAAACGTTAGATGGCGCTGGTAGTTTTTTGTTTGACTGAAAAAATAGTTTCACTATTATAATTGGTAAAATTAGTGTAGAAATAAGTACCTGATGTCAGTTTATGAAAGTGACACGATTAAAAAGCTTGAAAAAATATTAAAAATGTCAAACGTCAGATGGCACTGGTGGTTATTAGTTTAACTGAAAAAGTAGTTTCACTATTGTAATTGGTAAAATTAGTATAGAAATAAGTGCCTGACATCAGTTTTTGAAAGACACACGATTACAAAGCTTGAAAAAAAGTTAAAAAACGCAAAACGTTAGATGGCACTGGTGGTTATTTGTTTAACTCAAAAAGTAGTTTCACTATTTTAATTGGTAAAATTAGTATTGAAATAAGTGCCTGATGTCAGTTTTTGAAAGAGACACGATTAAGCTTGAAAAAATGTTAAAAATAGCCAAGCGGTAGATAAAGCTGGGGGTTTTCAGTTTAACTTAAAAAGTAGTTTTACTATTATAACTGGTAAAATTAATAAAGAAATAAGTGCCTGATGTCAGTTTTTGAAAGACACACGATTACAAAGCTTGAAAAAATGTTAAAAAACGTCAAACGTTAGATGGCACTGGTGGTTTTTTGTTTAATTGAAAAAGTAGTTTCACTATTATAATTGGTAAAATTCGTGTAGAAATAAGTGCCTGATGTCAGTTTTTGAAAGAGACACGATTAAAAAGCTTGAAAAAGTGTTAAAAACGCCAAACGCTTGATGGCGCTGGTGGTTTTTTGTTTAACTGAAAAAGTAGTTTCACTATTGTAATTGCTAAAATTAGTATAGAAATAATTGCGTCAAATCAATGTTTGAAAGAGAAACGATTACAAAGCTTGAAAAAATGTTAAAAAACGGCAAATGTTTGAAGGCGCTGGTGGTTATTTGTTTAAAGTAAAAGTATTTTCACTATTGTAATTGCTAAAATTAGCATTGAAATAAGTGCCTAATGTCAGTTTTCAAAGAGAAACAATTAAAAAGCTTGAAAAAATGTTAATACGTCAAACGTTAGATGGCGCTGGTGGTTATTTGTTTAACTGAAAAATTTTTTTCACTATTGTAATTGGTAAAATTAGTGTAGAAATAAGTACCTGATGTCAGTTTATGAAAGAGACACGATTACAAAGCTTGAAAAAATGTTAAAAAACGTCAAACGTTAGATGGCGCTGGTAGTTTTTCGTTTGACTGTAAAAATAGTTTCACTATTATAATTGGTAAAATTAGTGTAGAAATAAGTACCTGATTTCAGTTTATGAAAGAGACACGATTAAAAAGCTTGAAAAAATGTTAAAAAATGTCAAACGTTAGATGGCACTGGTGGTTATTAGTTTAACTGAAAAAGTAGTTTCCCTATTGTAATTGGCAAAATTAGTATAGAAATAAGTGCCTGACATCAGTTTTTGAAAGAAATATGATTACAAAGCTTGAAAAAATGTTAAAAAACGCAAAACGTTAGATGGCACTGGTGGTTGTTTGTTTAACTCAAAAAGTAGTTTCACTATTTTAATTGGTAAAATTAGTATTGAAATAAGTGCCTGATGTCAGTTTTTGAAAGAGACACGATTAAGCTTGAAAAAATGTTAAAAATAGCCAAGCGGTAGATAAAGCTGGGGGTTTTCAGTTTAACTGAAAAAGTAGTTTTACTATTATAACTGGTAAAATTAATAAAGAAATAAGTGCCTGATGTCTGTTTTTGAAAGACACACGATTAAAAAGCTTGAAAAAATGTTAAAAAACGTCAAACGTTAGATGGCGCTGGTGGTTTTTTGTTTGACTGAAAAAGTAGTTTCACTATTATAATTGGTAAATTTAGTGTAGAAATAAGTGCCTGATGTCAGTTTTTGAAAAAGACACGATTAAAAAGCTTGAAAAAGTGTTAAAAAACGCCAAACGCTTGATGGCGCTGGTGGTTTTTTCTTTAGCTGAGAAAGTAGTTTCACTATTGTAACTGGTAAAACTAGTATAGAGATAAGAGCCTGATGTCAGTTTTTGAAAGAGACACGATTACAAAGCTTGAAATAATGTAAAAAAAAGCCAAACGCTTGATGGCGCTGGTGGTTATTTGTTAGAATGAAAAAGTAGTTTCACTATTGTAATTGCTAAAATTAGCATAGAAATAACTGCCTCAAATCAATGTTTCAAAGAGAGACGATTACAAAGCTTGAAAAAATGTTAAAAAACGCCAGACGTTAGATGGCGCTGGTAGTTTTTTGTTTGACTGAAAAAGTAGTTTCACTATTATAATTGGTAAAATTAGTGTAGAAATAAGTGCCTGATGTCAGTTTTTTACAGAGACACGATTACAAAGCTTGAAAAAATGTTAAAAACGTCAAACGTTAGATGGCGCTGGTGGTTATTTGTTTAACTGAAAAATTAGTTTCACTATTGTAATTGGCAAAATTAGTGTAGAAATAAGTACCTGATGTCAGTTTATGAAAGAGACACGATTACAAAGCTTGAAAAAATGTTAAAAAACGTCAAACGTTAGATGGCGCTGGTGGTTATTTGTTTAACTGAAAAAGTAGTTTCACTATTGTAATTGGTAAAATTAGTATAAAAATAAGTGCCTGATGTCAGTTTTTGAAAGAGACACGATTACAAAGCTTGAAATAATGTAAAAAAAAAGCCAAACACTTGATGGCGCTGTTGGTTATTTGTTTAAATGAAAAAGTAGTTTCACTATTGCAATTGCTAAAATTAGTATAGACATAACCTCCTCAAATCAATTTTTGAAAGAGACACGATTACAAAGCTTGAAAAAATGTAAAAAACCGTCAAACGTTAGATGGCGCTGGTGGTTATTTGTTTAACTGAAATAGTAGTTTCACTATTGTAATTTGTAAAATTAGTATAGAAATAAGTCCCATTATATTAGTTTTTGAAAGAGACACTAAGCTAGAAAAAATGTTAAAAAACGCCAAACGTTAGATGGCACTGGTAGTTATTTTTTTATCTGAAAAAGTAGTTTTACTATTTTAATTGGTAAAAATTAGTATAGAAATAAGTGCCTGGTGCCAGTTTTTGAAAGAGACACGATTACAAAGCTTGAAAAAATGTTAAAAAACGCTAAACGCTTGATGGCGCTGGTGGATATTTGTTTAAATGAAAAAGTAGTTTCACTACTGTAATTGCTAAAATTAGTATACAAATAACTGCCTCAAATCAATTTTTGAAAGAGACACGATTACAAAGCTTGAAAAAATGTTAAAAAACGCCAAACGCTTGATGGCGCTGGTGGATTTTTGATTAACTGAAAAAGTAGTTTCACTATTGTAATTGGTAAAATTAGTATAGAAATAAGTGCCTAATATCAGTTTTTGAAAGAAACACGGTTACAAAGTTTGAAATAATGTTAAAAAAAGCCAAACGCTTGATGGCTCTGGTGGTTGTTTGTTTAACTGAAAAAGTAATTTCACTATTGTAATTGATAAAATTAGTATTAAAATAAGTGCCTGATGTTAGTTTTTCAAAGAGATACGATTACAAAGCTCGAAAAAATGTTAAAAAATGGCAAACGCTTGATGGCGCTGGTGGTTATTTGTTTAAATGAAAAAGTAGTTTCACTACTGTAATTGCTAAATTTAGTATAGAAATAACTGCCTCAAATCAATGTTTGAAAGAGACACGATTACAAAGCTTGAAAAAATGTTAAAAAACGCCAAACTTTAGATGGTGCTGGTAGTTTTTTGTTTGACTGAAAAAGTAGTTTCACTATTGTAGTTGGTAAAATTAGCATAGAAATAAGTGCCTGATGTCAGTTTTTGAAAGAGACACGATTACAAAGCTTGAAATAATGTAAAAAAAAAGTCAAACGCTTAATGGCGCTGGTAGTTATGTGTTTAAATGAAAAAGTAGTTTCACTATTGTAATTGCTAAAATTAGTATAGAAATAACTGCCTCAAATCAATGTTTGAAAGATACACGATTACAAAGCTTGAAAAAATTTTAAAAAACGTTATTTGACACGATTACAAAGCTTGAAAAAATGTTAAAAAAAACCCAAACGCTTGATGGCGCTGGTGGATATTTGTTTAACTGAAAAAGTAGTTTCACTACTGTAATTGGTAAAATTAGTATAGAAATAAGTGCCTAATATCAGTTTTTGAAAGAAACACGGTTACAAAGTTTTAAATAATGTTAAAAAAAAGCCAAACGCTTGATGGCGCTGGTGGTTTTTTGTTTAACTGAAAAAGTAATTTAACTATTGTAATTGATAAAATTAGTATTAAAATAAGTGCCTGATGTTAGTTTTTCAAAGAGATACGATTGCAAAGCTCGAAAAAATGTTAAAAAATGGCAAACGCTTGATGGCGCTGGTGGTTATTTGTTTAAATGAAAAAGTAGTTTCACTATTGTAATTGCTAAAATTAGTATAGAAATAACTGCCTCAAATCAGTGTTTGAAAGAGACACGATTACAAAGCTTGAAAAAATGTTAAAAAACGCCAAACGCTTGATGGCGCTGGTGGATTTTTGTTTAACTGAAAAAGTAGTTTCACTATTGTAATTGGTAAAATTAGTATAGAAATAAGTGCCTAAAATCAGTTTTTGAAAGACACGGTTATAAAGTTTGAAATAATGTTAAAAAAAAAGACAAACGCTTGATGGCGGTGGTGGTTTTTTGTTTAACTGAAAAAGTAATTTCACTATTGTAATTGATAAAATTAGTATTAAAATAAGTGCCTGATGTTAGTATTTCAAAGAGATACGATTACAAAGCTCGAAAAAATGTTAAAAAATGGCAAACGCTTGATGACGCTGGTGGTTATTTGTTTAAATGAAAAAGTAGTTTCACTATTGTAATTGCTAAAATTAGTATAGAAATAACTGCCTCAAATCAATGTTTGAAAGAGACACGATTATAAAGCTTGAAAAAATGAAAAAACTTTATTTGACACGATTACAAAGCTTGAAAAAATGTTAAAAAACCCAAACGCTTGATGGCACTGGTTGTTTTTTGTTTAACTGAAAAAGTAGTTTAACTATTGTAACTGGTAAAATTAATAAAGAAATAAGCGCCTGATGTCAGTTCTTGAAAGAGACAGGATTACAAAGCTTGAAAAAGTGTTAAAAAACACCAAATGCTTGATGGCGCTATTGGTTTTTTGTTTAACTGAAAAAGTAGTTTCACTATTGTAATTGGTAAAATTAGCATAGAAATAAGTGCCTGATGTCAGTTTTTGAAAGAGACACGATTACAAAGCTTGAAATAATGTAAAAAAAAGGTCAAACGCTTGATGGCGCTGGTAGTTATGTGTTTAAATGAAAAAGTAGTTTCACTATTGTAATTGCTAAAATTAGTATAGAAATAACTGCCTCAAATCAATGTTTGAAAGATACACGATTACAAAGCTTGAAAAAATGTTAAAAAACGTTATTTGACACGATTACAAAGCTTGAAAAAATGTTAAAAAAAACCCAAACGCTTGATGGCGCTGGTGGATATTTGTTTAACTGAAAAAGTAGTTTCACTACTGTAATTGGTAAAATTAGTATAGAAATAAGTGCCTAATATCAGTTTTTGAAAGAAACACGGTTACAAAGTTTGAAATAATGTTAAAAAAAGCCAAACGCTTGATGGCGCTGGTGGTTTTTTGTTTAACTGAAAAAGTAATTTAACTATTGTAATTGATAAAATTAGTATTAAAATAAGTGTAGTTTTTCAAAGAGATACGATTGCAAAGCTCGAAAAAATGTTAAAAAATGGCAAACGCTTGATGGCGCTGGTGGTTATTTGTTTAAATGAAAAAGTAGTTTCACTACTGTAATTGCTAAAATTAGTATAGAAATAACTGCCTGATATCAGTGTTTGAAAGAGACACGATTACAAAGCTTGAAAAAATGTTAAAAAACGCCAAACGCTTGATGGTGCTGGTGGATTTTTGTTTAACTGAAAAAGTAGTTTCACTATTGTAATTGGTAAAATTAGTATAGAAATAAGTGCCTAAAATCAGTTTTTGAAAGAAACACGGTTATAAAGTTTGAAATAATGTTAAAAAAAAAGACAAACGCTTGATGGCGGTGGTGGTTTTTTGTTTAACTGAAAAAGTAATTTCACTATTGTAATTGATAAAATTAGTATTAAAATAAGTGCCTGATGTTAGTATTTCAAAGAGATACGATTACAAAGCTCGAAAAAATGTTAAAAAACGGCAAACGCTTGATGGCGCTGGTGGTTATTTGTTTAAATGAAAAAGTAGTTTCACTACTGTAATTGCTAAAATTAGTATAGAAATAACTGCCTCAAATCAGTGTTTGAAAGAGACACGATTATAAAGCTTGAAAAAATGAAAAAACTTTATTTGACACGATTACAAAGCTTGAAAAAATGTTAAAAAACCCAAACGCTTGATGGCACTGGTTGTTTTTTTGTTTAACTGAAAAAGTAGTTTAACTATTGTAACTGGTAAAATTAATAAAGAAATAAGCGCCTGATGTCAGTTCTTGAAAGAGACAGGATTACAAAGCTTGAAAAAATGTTAAAAAACGTAAAACGTTAGATTGCGCTGGTGGTTTTTTGTTTGACTGAAAAAGTAGTTTCACTATTGCAATTGGTTAAATTAGTGTAGAAATAAGTGCCTGATGTCAGTTTTAGAAAGAGACACGGTTACAAAACTTGAAAAAACGCTAAAAAACGCCAAACGCTTGATGGCGCTGGTAGTTTTTTGTTTAACTGAAAAAGTAGTTTCACTATTGTAATTGGTAAAATTAGTATAGAAATAAGTGCCTGGTGTCAGTTTTTGAAAAAAACATGGTTACAAAGTTTGAAATAACTTTTAAAAAAGCCAAAAGCTTGATGGCGCTGGTGGTTTTTTGTTTAACTGAAAAAGTAATTTCACTATTGTAATTGATAAAATTAGTATTCAAATAAGTGCCGGATGTTAGTTTTTCAAAGAGATACGATTACAAAGCTCGAAAAAATGTTAAAAAATGGCAAACGCTTGATGGTGCTTGTGGTTATTTGTTTGAATGAAAAGATAGTTTCACTATTGTAATTGCTAAAATTAGTATAGAAATAACTGCCTCAAATCAATGTTTGAAAGAGACACGATTGAAAGCTTGAAAAAATGTTAAAAAACGTTATTTGACACGATTACAAAGCTTGAAAAAATGTTAAAAAAACCCAAACGCTTGATGGCACTGGTGGTTTTTTTGTTTAACTGAAAAAGTGGTTTAACCATTGTAACTGGTAAAATTAATAAAGAAATAAGTGCCTGATGTCAGTTTTTGAAAGAGACATGATTACAAAGCTTGAAAAAATGTTAAAAAACGTAAAACGTTAGATTGCGCTGGTGGTTTTTTGTTTGACTGAAAAAGTAGTTTCACTATTGCAATTGGTAAAATTAGTATAGAAATAAGTGCCTGATGTCAGTTTTTGAAAGAGACACGATTACAAAGAATGAAAAAATGTTAAAAACGTAAACCTAAGATGGCGCTGGTGGTTATTTGTTTAACTTAAAAAAGTAGTTTCACTATTTTAATTGGTAAAATTAGTTTTCAAAATGTCAGTTTTTCAAAGAGCCACGATTACAAAGCTTGAAAAAATGTTAAAAGAAGGAAAACGCTTGATGGCGCTGGTGGTTATTTGTTTAAATGAAAAAGTATTTTCACTATTGTAATTGCTAAAATTAGTGTAGAAATAACTGCCTGATATCACTTTTTGAAAGAGACCCGATTACAAAGCTTGAAAAAATGTTAAAAAAGGCCAAACACTAGATAGCGCTGGTGGTTATTTGTTTAACTGAAAAAGTAATTTCGCTATTGTAATTGGTAAAATTAGTATTGAAATAAGTGCCTGATGTGAGTTTTTCAAAGAGACACGATTACAAAGCTTGAAAAAATGTTAAAAAAGTTTCACTATTGTAATTGCTACAATTAATATAGAAATAACTGCCTGATATCAGTTTTTGAAAGAGACACGATCACAAAGCTGGAAAAAATGTTAAAAATAGCCAAATGTTGGATGGCGCTCGTGGTATATCATTTGACTGAAAAAGTAGTTTCACTATTGTAATTGGTAAAATTAGTCTAGAAATAAGTACCAGATGTCAGTTTTGGAAAGAGACACGGTTATAAAGCTTGAAAAAATGTTAAAAATAGCCAAACGTTAGATGGCACTTGTGGTTTTTGCTTGACTGAAAAAGTAGTTCACTACTGGTTAACTTTAAACTTGATCCTCTGTTAGTAAATATTGTTATATCGTTTCTTTCAAATAGATCCCAAGTTTTTAAATACAAAAATATTTTCTCTAACCCCCTCCCTATATATTGTGGAATTCCTCAAGGAACCTTATTGGGACAACTTTTATTTCTAGTCAAGATTAACGATATTGGTAAGGACTTCCCCCAAAGGTGAAAATACGTGGATGACTTGTCGATCCTCGAAGTATGTCATAGGAATATTAAAAGTGACCCCCTTAGAATTCTGTCCCACATTTCGGATGAAGCTAAGAACCTAAATATGAAAGTGAATTCCACTAAGTCAAATATAATGACGATAAATTTCTTGAAATCTATTCCCGCCTTCCTTGACCCTATCCCCCCAGATATTTCTGTGCCTTCCTTTAAATTACTTGGGGTTACAATTTCCTCTAATTTAAAGTGGGATATCCACGTGAAACATATTGTCCGTAGAGCTAATGCGTCCATGTCTCTCCTTAAGCTCTTGAATAAATTTAACATCCCCCCATCCCATTCTTTAAGGATTTATACCTCCTTTGTCCGCCCGCATCTTGAATATACTTGTCCAGTTTGGCATCCTGGCATCTCCCGTGATGAATCAGATAAAATTGAATCTATTCAAAAAAGAGCCCTAAGAGTAATTTTTAAAGAAAATTTGGTACCATATTCACTCCTTCTAAAAAACGCCAAGCTGGAAACTCTTGAGCACAGGAGAGAAACGCTGTGCCTCCGTTTTGCAAAAAATGCAATAATAAACCCTCGCACGGAAAACATTTTCCCCAAAAGACACTCCCCACCCAGACACCGCCTGCCACGTACTGTATCTTAACCCATCCCTATCCTGTCCCCCATCCATTGTTTAACCTCCAGATATGAAAAAATCCTTGTCACCTTCATTACTGATCAAATAAACCACTAGTTTTTTTTTTTTTTTTTTTTTTTTTTTTTTTTTTTTTTTTTTTTTTTTTTTTTTGTACTGGTGATACCCATGCTGGTGTCCGTTTGGCTCTTCCGTTCCCTCCCCTTTTTATATAATCTCTTTTAAACCTTTTTAACACTATTTTTATCTCAGTTTTTTTTTGGTTTTGTTTTATTTTGTGCCTTTTTAACTTTCTTACATTTGACACTTTTTGTTTTTTAGACTAATGAATGGCTTTGCCTTTCTGATATTGTTGTTTTTGGCATTGTTTAGCCAGTTTTTTAGTTGTTGTGCTATTTCTATGTCTTTTTTTATTATATGACCCCGAAATGCGAATTCGGCCCCAGATGTCAGTTTTGGAAAGAGACACGATTACAAAGCTTGAAAAATTAAAAAAACGTCAAACGTTAGATGGCGCTGGTGTTTATTTGTTTAACTGAAAAAGTAGTTTCACTATTTTAATTTGTAAAATTAGTATAGAAATAAGTGCCTGATGTCAGTTTTTGAAAGAGACACGATTACAAAGCTTGAAAAAATGTTAAAAAACGCCCAACGTTAGATGGCACTGGTGGTAATTTGTTTAACTGAAAAAGTAGTTTCACTATTGAAATAAGTAAAATTATTATAGAAATAAGTGCGTGAAGTCAGTTTTTGAAACAGACACGATTACAAAGCTTGAAAAAATGTTAAAAAACGCCAAACATTTGATGGCGCTGGTGGTTTTTTGTTTGACTGAAAAAGTAGTTTCACTATTGTAATTGGTAAAATTAGTATAGAAATAAGTGCCTGATGTCAGTTTTTGAAAGAGACTGTATTACAAAGCTTGAAAAAATGTTAAAAAACGCCAAACGCTAGATAGAACTTGTGGTAATTTGTTAAACTGAAAAAGTAGTTTTATTCTTTTAATTGGTAAAAATATTATAGAAATAAGTGCGTGATGTCAGTTTTTGAAAGAGACACGATTACAAAGCTTGAAAAATGTTAAAAAACGCAAAACGTTAGATGGCACTGGTGGTAATTTGTTTAACTGAAAAAGTAGTTTTACTATTGAAATTGGAAAAATTATTATAGAAACAAGTGCGTGATGTCAGTTTTTGAAAGAGACACGATTACAAAGCTTGAAAAAATGTTAAAAAACGCCAAATGTTTGATGGCGCTGGTGGTTTTTTGTTTGACTGAAAAAGTAGTTTCACTATTGTAATTGGTAAAATTAGTATAGAAATAAGTGCCTGATGTCAGTTTTTGAAAGAGACTGAATTACAAAGCTTGAAAAAATGTTAAAAAACGCCAAACGTTAGATGGCACTGGTGGTAATTTGTTTAACTGAAAAAGTAGTTTCACTCTTTTAATTGGTAAAATTATTATAGAAATAAGTGCGTGATGTCAGTTTTTGAAAGAGACACGATTACAAAGCTTGAAATAATTTAAAAAATAGCCAAACGTTTGATGGCGCTGGTGGTTTTTGTTTAACTGAAAAAGCAGTTTCACTATTTTAATTTTTAAAATTAATATAGAAATAAGTGCCTGATATCAGTTTTTGAAAGAGACACGATTACAAAGCTTGAAAATATGTTAAAAATAGCCAAACGTTTGATGGCGCTGGTGGTTTTTTGTTTGACTGAAAAAGTAGTTTCACTATTTTAATTGGTAAAATTAGTATATAAATAAGTGCCTGATATCAGTTTTTGAAAGAGACATGATTAAAAAGCTTGAAAAAATGTTAAAAAACGCCAAACGTTAGATGGCACTGGTGGTAATTTGTTTAACTGAAAAAGTAGTTTCACTCTTTTAATTGGTAAAATTATTATAGAAATAAGTGCGTGATGTCAGTTTTTGAAAGAGACACGATTACAAAGCTTGAAAAAATGTTAAAAAACGCCAAACGTTAGATGGCACTGGTGGTAATTTGTTTAACTGAAAAAGTAGTTTCACTATTGAAACTGGTAAAATTATTATAGAAATAAGTGCGTGATGTCAGTTTTTGAAAGAGACACGATTAAAAAGCTTGAAAAAATCTTAAAAAACGCCAAACGTTTGATGGCACTGGTGGTTTTGTGTTTGACTGAAAAAGTACTTTCACTATTGTAATTGGTAAAATTAGTATAGAAATAAGTGCCTGATGTCAGTTTTTTGAAAGAGACTAAATTACAAAGCTTGAAAAAATGTTAAAAAACGCCAAACGTTAGATGGCACTGGTGGTAATTTGTTTAACTGAAAAAGTAGTTTCACTCTTTTAATTGGTAAAATTATTATAGAAATAAGTGCGTGATGTCAGTTTTTGAAAGAGACACGATTACAAAGCTTGAAAAAATGTTAAAAAACGCCAAACGTTAGATGGCACTGGTGGTAATTTGTTTAACTGAAAAAGTAGTTTCACTATTGAAATAAGTAAAATTATTATAGAAATAAGTGCGTGATGTCAGTTTTTGAAAGAGACACGATTACAAAGCTTGAAAATATGTTAAAAAATGCCAAACGTTTGATGGCGCTGGTGGTTTTTTGTTTGACTGAAAAAGTAGTTTCACTATTGTAATAGGTAAAATTAGTATAGAAATAAGTGCCTGATGTCAGTTTTCGAAAGAGACTGAATTACAAAATTTGAAAAAATGTTAAAAAAACGCCAAACGTTAGTTGGCACTGGTGGTAATTTGTTTAACTGAAAAAGTAGTTTCACTCTTTTAACTGGTAAAATTATTATAGAAATAAGTGCGTGATGTCAGTTTTTGAAAGAGACACGATTACAAAGCTTGAAAATATGTTAAAAAATGCCAAACGTTTGATGGCACTGGTGGTAATTTGTTTAACTGAAAAAGTAGTTTCACTATTGAAATTGGTAAAATTATTATAGAAATAAGTGCGTGATGTCAGTTTTTGAAATAGACACGATTACAAAGCTTGAAAAAAATGTTAAAAAACGCCAAACGTTTGATGGCGTTTGTGGTTTTTTGTTTGACTGAAAAAGTAGTTTCACTATTGTAATTGGTAAAATTAGTATAGAAATAAGTGCCTGATGTCAGTTTTTGAAAGAGACTGAATTACAAAGCTTGAAAAAATGTCTAAAAACGCCAAACGTTAGATGGCACTGGTGGTAATTTGTTTAACTGAAAAAGTAGTTTCACTCTTTTAATTGGTAAAATTATTATAGAAATAAGTGCGTGATGTCAGTTTTTGAAAGAGACACGATTACAAAGCTTGAAAAAATGTTAAAAAACGCCAAACGTTAGATGGCACTGGTGGTAATTTGGTTAACTGAAAAAGTAGTTTCACTATTTTAATTTGTAAAATTAATATAGAAATAAGTGCCTGATATCAGTTTTTGAAAGAGACACGATTACAAAGCTTGAAAATATGTTAAAAATAGCCAAACGTTTGATGGCGCTGGTGGTTTTTTGTTTGACTGAAAAAGTAGTTTCACTATTGTAATTGGTAAAATTAGTATAGAAATAAATGCCTGATGTCAGTTTTTGAAATAGACATGATTACAAAGATTGAAAAATGTTAACAAAGTTTAACTACAGTTTCATTAAAAAGCTTGAAAATATTTTAAAAAACGCCAAACGTTAGATAGCACTGGTGGTAATTTGTTTAACTGAAAAAGTAGTTTCACTCTTTTAATTGGTAAAATTATTATAGAAATAAGTGCCTGATGTCAAGTTTTTGAAAGAGAAACGATTACAAAGCTTAAAAAATTTTAAAAAACGCCAAACGTTAGATGGCACTGGTGATAATTTGTTTAACTGAAAAAGTAGTTTCACTCTTTTAATTGGTAAAATTAGTATAGAAATAAGTGCGTGATGTCAGTTTTTGAAAGAGACACGATTACAAAGCTTGAAAAAATGTTAAAAAACGCCAAACGTTAGATGGCACTGGTGGTAATTTGTTTAACTGAAAAATTAGTTTCACTATTTTAATTGGTAAAATTAGTATAGAAATAAGTTCCTGATATCAGTTTTTGAAAGAGACACAATTACAAAGCTTGAAAAAATGTAAAAAAACGCCAAACGTTAGATGGCACTGGTGGTAATTTGTTTAACTGAAAAAGTAGTTTCACTATTTTAATTGGTAAAATTAGTATAGAAATAAGTTCCTGATATCAGTTTTTGAAAGAGACACAATTACAAAGCTTGAAAAAATGTTAAAAAACGCCAAATGTTAGATGGCACTGGTGGTAATTTGTTTAACTGAAAAAGTAGTTTCACTATTTTAATTGGTAAAATTAGTATAGAAATAAGTGCGTGATGTCAGTTTTTGAAAGAGACACGATTACAAAGCTTTAAAAAATGTTAAAAAACGCCAAACGTTAGATGGCACTGGTGATAATTTGTTTAACTGAAAAAGTAGTTTCACTCTTTTAATTGGTAAAATTATTATAGAAATAAGCGCGTGATGTCAGTTTTTGAAAGAGACACGATTACAAAGCTTGAAAAAATGTTAAAAAATGCCAAACGTTAGACGGCACTGGTGGTAATTTGTTTAACTGAAAAATTAGTTTCACTATTTTAATTGGTAAAATTAGTATAGAAATAAGTTCCTGATATCAGTTTTTGGAAGAGACACAATTACAAAGCTTGAAAAAATGTTAAAAAACGCCAAACGTTAGATGGCACTGGTGGTAATTTGTTTAACTGAAAAAGTAGTTTCACTCTTTTAATTGGTAAAATTATTATAGAAATAAGTGCCTGATGTCAAGTTTTTGAAAGAGAAACGATTACAAAGCTTAAAAATTTTAAAAAACGCCAAACGTTAGATGGCACTGGTGATAATTTGTTTAACTGAAAAAGTAGTTTCACAATTTTAATTGGTAAAATTATTATAGAAATAAGTGCGTGATGTCAGTTTTTGAAAGAGACACGATTACAAAACTTGAAAAAATGTTAAAAAATGCCAAACGTTAGATGGCACTGGTGGTAATTTGTTTAACTGAAAAATTAGTTTCACTATTTTAATTGGTAAAATTAGTATAGAAATAAGTTCCTGATATCAGTTTTTGAAAGAGACACAATTACAAAGCTTGAAAAAATGTAAAAAAAACGCCAAACGTTAGATGGCACTGGTGGTAATTTGTTTAACTGAAAAAGTAGTTTCACTATTTTAATTGGTAAAATTAGTATAGAAATAAGTTCCTGATATCAGTTTTTGAAAGAGACACAATTACAAAGCTTGAAAAAATGTTAAAAAACGCCAAACGTTAGATGGCACTGGTGGTAATTTGTTTAACTGAAAAGTAGTTTCACTATTTTAATTGGTAAAATTAGTATAGAAATAAGTGCGTGATGTCAGTTTTTGAAAGAGACACGATTACAAAGCTTTAAAAAATGTTAAAAAACGCCAAACGTTAGATGGCACTGGTGATAATTTGTTTAACTGAAAAAGTAGTTTCACTCTTTTAATTGGTAAAATTATTATAGAAATAAGTGCGTGATGTCAGTTTTTGAAAGAGACACGATTACAAAGCTTGAAAAAATGTTAAAAAATGCCAAACGTTAGATGGCACTGGTGGTAATTTGTTTAACTGAAAAATTAGTTTCACTATTTTAATTGGTAAAATTAGTATAGAAATAAGTTCCTGATATCGGTTTTTGAAAGAGACACAATTACAAAGCTTGAAAAAATGTTAAAAAACGCCAAACGTTAGATGGCACTGGCGGTAATTTGTTTAACTGAAAAAGTAGTTTCACTCTTTTAATTGGTAAAATTATTATAGAAATAAGTGCCTGATGTCAAGTTTTTGAAAGAGAAACGATTACAAAGCTTAAAAAATTTTAAAAAACGCCAAACGTTAGATGGCACTGGTGATAATTTGTTTAACTGAAAAAGTAGTTTCACTCTTTTAATTGGTAAAATTATTATAGAAATAAGTGCGTGATGTCAGTTTTTGAAAGAGACACGATTACAAAGCTTGAAAAAATGTTAAAAAATGCCAAACGTTAGATGGCACTGGTGGTAATTTGTTTAACTGAAAAATTAGTTTCACTATTTTAATTGGTAAAATTAGTATAGAAATAAGTTCCTGATATCAGTTTTTGAAAGAGACACAATTACAAAGCTTGAAAAAATGTAAAAAAACGCCAAACGTTAGATGGCACTGGTGGTAATTTGTTTAACTGAAAAAGTAGTTTCACTATTTTAATTGGTAAAATTAGTATAGAAATAAGTTCCTGATATCAGTTTTTGAAAGAGACACAATTACAAAGCTTGAAAAAATGTTAAAAAACGCCAAACGTTAGATGGCACTGGTGGTAATTTGTTTAACTGAAAAAGTAGTTTCACTATTTTAATTGGTAAAATTAGTATAGAAATAAGTGCGTGATGTCAGTTTTTGAAAGAGACACGATTACAAAGCTTTAAAAAATGTTAAAAAACGCCAAACGTTAGATGGCACTGGTGATAATTTGTTTAACTGAAAAAGTAGTTTCACTCTTTTAATTGGTAAAATTATTATAGAAATAAGTGCGTGATGTCAGTTTTTGAAAGAGACACGATTACAAAGCTTGAAAAAATGTTAAAAAATCCCAAACGTTAGATGGCACTGGTGGTAATTTGTTTAACTGAAAAATTAGTTTCACTATTTTAATTGGTAAAATTAGTATAGAAATAAGTTCCTGATATCAGTTTTTGAAAGAGACACAATTACAAAGCTTGAAAAAATGTTAAAAAACGCCAAACGTTAGATGGCACTGGTGGTAATTTGTTTAACTGAAAAAGTAGTTTCACTATTTTAATTGGTAAAATTAGTATAGAAATAAGTTCCTGATATCAGTTTTTGAAAGAGACACAATTACAAAGCTTGAAAAAATGTTAAAAAACGCCAAACGTTAGATGGCACTGGTGGTAATTTGTTTAACTGAAAAAGTAGTTTCACTATTTTAATTGGTAAAATTAGTATAGAAATAAGTGCGTGATGTCAGTTTTTGAAAGAGACACGATTACAAAGCTTGAAAAAATGTTAAAAAATGCCAAACGTTAGATGGCACTGGTGGTAATTTGTTTAACTGAAAAATTAGTTTCACTATTTTAATTGGTAAAATTAGTATAGAAATAAGTTCCTGATATCAGTTTTTGAAAGAGACACAATTACAAAGCTTGAAAAAATGTTAAAAAACGCCAAACGTTAGATGGCACTGGTGGTAATTTGTTTAACTGAAAAAGTAGTTTCACTCTTTTAATTGGTAAAATTATTATAGAAATAAGTGCCTGATGTCAAGTTTTTGAAAGAGAAACGATTACAAAGCTTAAAAAATTTTAAAAAACGCCAAACGTTAGATGGAACTGGTGATAATTTGTTTAACTGAAAAAGTAGTTTCACTCTTTTAATTGGTAAAATTATTATAGAAATAAGTGCGTGATGTCAGTTTTTGAAAGAGACACGATTACAAAGCTTGAAAAAATGTTAAAAAATGCCAAACGTTAGATGGCACTGGTGGTAATTTGTTGAACTGAAAAATTAGTTTCACTATTTTAATTGGTAAAATTAGTATAGAAATAAGTTCCTGATATCAGTTTTTGAAAGAGACACAATTACAAAGCTTGAAAAAATGTAAAAAAACGCCAAACGTTAGATGGCACTGGTGGTAATTTGTTTAACTGAAAAAGTAAATTCACTATTTTAATTGGTAAAATTAGTATAGAAATAAGTTCCTGATATCAGTTTTTGAAAGAGACACAATTACAAAGCTTGAAAAAATGTTCAAAACGCCAAACGTTAGATGGCACTGGTGGTAATTTGTTTAACTGAAAAAGTAGTTTCACTATTTTAATTGGTAAAATTAGTATAGAAATAAGTGCGTGATGTCAGTTTTTGAAAGAGACACGATTACAAAGCTTTAAAAAATGTTAAAAAACGCCAAACGTTAGATGGCACTGGTGATAATTTGTTTAACTGAAAAAGTAGTTTCACTCTTTTAATTGGTAAAATTATTGTAGAAATAAGTGCGTGATGTCAGTTTTTGAAAGAGACACGATTACAAAGCTTGAAAAAATGTTAAAAAATGCCAAACGTTAGATGGCACTGGTGGTAATTTGTTTAACTGAAAAATTAGTTTCACTATTTTAATTGGTAAAATTAGTATAGAAATAAGTGCGTGATGTCAGTTTTTGAAAGAGACACGATTACAAAGCTTGAAAAAATGTTAAAAAACGCCAAACGTTAGATGGCACTGGTGGTAATTTGTTTAACTGAAAAAGTAGTTTCACTCTTTTAATTGGTAAAATTATTATAGAAATAAGTGCCTGATGTCAAGTTTTTGAAAGAGAAACGATTACAAAGCTTAAAAAATTTTAAAAAACGCCAAACGTTAGATGGAACTGGTGATAATTTGTTTAACTGAAAAAGTAGTTTCACTCTTTTAATTGGTAAAATTATTATAGAAATAAGTGCGTGATGTCAGTTTTTGAAAGAGACACGATTACAAAGCTTGAAAAAATGTTAAAAAATGCCAAACGTTAGATGGCACTGGTGGTAATTTGTTGAACTGAAAAATTAGTTTCACTATTTTAATTGGTAAAATTAGTATAGAAATAAGTTCCTGATATCAGTTTTTGAAAGAGACACAATTACAAAGCTTGAAAAAATGTAAAAAAACGCCAAACGTTAGATGGCACTGGTGGTAATTTGTTTAACTGAAAAAGTAAATTCACTATTTTAATTGGTAAAATTAGTATAGAAATAAGTTCCTGATATCAGTTTTTGAAAGAGACACAATTACAAAGCTTGAAAAAATGTTAAAAACGCCAAACGTTAGATGGCACTGGTGGTAATTTGTTTAACTGAAAAAGTAGTTTCACTATTTTAATTGGTAAAATTAGTATAGAAATAAGTGCGTGATGTCAGTTTTTGAAAGAGACACGATTACAAAGCTTTAAAAAATGTTAAAAAACGCCAAACGTTAGATGGCACTGGTGATAATTTGTTTAACTGAAAAAGTAGTTTCACTCTTTTAATTGGTAAAATTATTATAGAAATAAGTGCGTGATGTCAGTTTTTGAAAGAGACACGATTACAAAGCTTGAAAAAATGTTAAAAAATGCCAAACGTTAGATGGCACTGGTGGTAATTTGTTTAACTGAAAAATTAGTTTCACTATTTTAATTGGTAAAATTAGTATAGAAATAAGTGCGTGATGTCAGTTTTTGAAAGAGACACGATTACAAAGCTTTAAAAAATGTTAAAAAACGCCAAACGTTAGATGGCACTGGTGATAATTTGTTTAACTGAAAAAGTAGTTTCACTCTTTTAATTGGTAAAATTATTATAGAAATAAGTGCGTGATGTCAGTTTTTGAAAGAGACACGATTACAAAGCTTGAAAAAATGTTAAAAAATGCCAAACGTTAGATGGCACTGGTGGTAATTTGTTTAACTGAAAAATTAGTTTTACTATTTTAATTGGTAAAATTAGTATAGAAATAAGTTCCTGATATCAGTTTTTGAAAGAGACACAATTACAAAGCTTGAAAAAATGTTAAAAACGCCAAACGTTAGATGGCACTGGTGGTAATTTGTTTAACTGAAAAAGTAGTTTCACTCTTTTAATTGGTAAAATTATTATAGAAATAAGTGCCTGATGTCAAGTTTTTGAAAGAGAAACGATTACAAAGCTTAAAAAATTTTAAAAAACGCCAAACGTTAGATGGCACTGGTGATAATTTGTTTAACTGAAAAAGTAGTTTCACTCTTTTAATTGGTAAAATTATTATAGAAATAAGTGCGTGATGTCAGTTTTTGAAAGAGACACGATTACAAAGCTTGAAAAAATGTTAAAAAATGCCAAACGTTAGATGGCACTGGTGGTAATTTGTTTAACTGAAAAATTAGTTTCACTATTTTAATTGGTAAAATTAGTATAGAAATAAGTTCCTGATATCAGTTTTTGAAAGAGACACAATTACAAAGCTTGAAAAATTGTAAAAAAACGCCAAACGTTAGATGGCACTGGTGGTAATTTGTTTAACTGAAAAAGTAGTTTCACTATTTTAATTGGTAAAATTAGTATAGAAATAAGTTCCTGATATCAGTTTTTGAAAGAGACACAATTACAAAGCTTGAAAAAATGTTAAAAAACGCCAAACGTTAGATGGCACTGGTGGTAATTTGTTTAACTGAAAAAGTAGTTTCACTATTTTAATTGGTAAAATTAGTATAGAAATAAGTGCGTGATGTCAGTTTTTGAAAGAGACACGATTACAAAGCTTTAGAAAATGTTAAAAAACGCCAAACGTTAGATGGCACTGGTGATAATTTGTTTAACTGAAAAAGTAGTTTCACTCTTTTAATTGGTAAAATTATTATAGAAATAAGTGCGTGATGTCAGTTTTTGAAAGAGACACGATTACAAAGCTTGAAAAAATGTTAAAAAATGCCAAACGTTAGATGGCACTGGTGGTAATTTGTTTAACTGAAAAATTAGTTTCACTATTTTAATTGGTAAAATTAGTATAGAAATAAGTTCCTGATATCAGTTTTTGAAAGAGACACAATTACAAAGCTTGAAAAAATGTTAAAAAAACGCCAAACGTTAGATGGCACTGGTGGTAATTTGTTTAACTGAAAAAGTAGTTTCGCTCTTTTAATTGGTAAAATTATTATAGAAATAAGTGCCTGATGTCAAGTTTTTGAAAGAGAAACGATTACAAAGCTTAAAAAATTTTAAAAAACGCCAAACGTTAGATGGCACTGGTGATAATTTGTTTAACTGAAAAAGTAGTTTCACAATTTTAATTGGTAAAATTATTATAGAAATAAGTGCGTGATGTCAGTTTTTGAAAGAGACACGATTACAAAGCTTGAAAAAATGTTAAAAAATGCCAAACGTTAGATGGCACTGGTGGTAATTTGTTTAACTGAAAAATTAGTTTCACTATTTTAATTGGTAAAATTAGTATAGAAATAAGTTCCTGATATCAGTTTTTGAAAGAGACACAATTACAAAGCTTGAAAAAATGTAAAAAAACGCCAAACGTTAGATGGCACTGGTGGTAATTTGTTTAACTGAAAAAGTAGTTTCACTATTTTAATTGGTAAAATTAGTATAGAAATAAGTTCCTGATATCAGTTTTTGAAAGAGACACAATTACAAAGCTTGAAAAAATGTTAAAAAACGCCAAACGTTAGATGGCACTGGTGGTAATTTGTTTAACTGAAAAAGTAGTTTCACTATTTTAATTGGTAAAATTAGTATAGAAATAAGTGCGTGATGTCAGTTTTTGAAAGAGACACGATTACAAAGCTTTAAAAAATGTTAAAAAACGCCAAACGTTAGATGGCACTGGTGATAATTTGTTTAACTGAAAAAGTAGTTTCACTCTTTTAATTGGTAAAATTATTATAGAAATAAGTGCGTGATGTCAGTTTTTGAAAGAGACACGATTACAAAGCTTGAAAAAATGTTAAAAAATGCCAAACGTTAGATGGCACTGGTGGTAATTTGTTTAACTAAAAAATTAGTTTCACTATTTTAATTGGTAAAATTAGTATAGAAATAAGTTCCTGATATCAGTTTTTGAAAGAGACACAATTACAAAGCTTGAAAAAATGTTAAAAAACGCCAAACGTTAGATGGCACTGGTGGTAATTTTTTTAACTGAAAAAGTAGTTTCACTCTTTTAATTGGTAAAATTATTATAGAAATAAGTGCCTGATGTCAAGTTTTTGAAAGAGAAACGATTACAAAGCTTAAAAAATTTTAAAAAACGCCAAACGTTAGATGGCACTGGTGATAATTTGTTTAACTGAAAAAGTAGTTTCACTCTTTTAACTGGTAAAATTATTATAGAAATAAGTGCGTGATGTCAGTTTTTGAAAGAGACACGATTACAAAGCTTGAAAAAATGTTAAAAAATGCCAAACGTTAGATGGCACTGGTGGTAATTTGTTTAACTGAAAAATTAGTTTCACTATTTTAATTGGTAAAATTAGTATAGAAATAAGTTCCTGATATCAGTTTTTGAAAGAGACACAATTACAAAGCTTGAAAAAATGTAAAAAAACGCCAAACGTTAGATGGCACTGGTGGTAATTTGTTTAACTGAAAAAGTAGTTTCACTATTTTAATTGGTAAAATTAGTATAGAAATAAGTTCCTGATATCAGTTTTTGAAAGAGACACAATTACAAAGCTTGAAAAAATGTTAAAAAACGCCAAACGTTAGATGGCACTGGTGGTAATTTGTTTAACTGAAAAAGTAGTTTCACTATTTTAATTGGTAAAATTAGTATAGAAATAAGTGCGTGATGTCAGTTTTTGAAAGAGACACGATTACAAAGCTTTAAAAAATGTTAAAAAACGCATAACGTTAGATGGCACTGGTGACAATTTGTTTAACTGAAAAAGTAGTTTCACTCTTTTAATTGGTAAAATTATTATAGAAATAAGTGCGTGATGTCAGTTTTTGAAAGAGACACGATTACAAAGCTTGAAAAAATGTTAAAAAATGCCAAACGTTAGATGGCACTGGTGGTAATTTGTTTAACTGAAAAATTAGTTTCACTATTTTAATTGGTAAAATTAGTATAGAAATAAGTTCCTGATATCAGTTTTTGAAAGAGACACAATTACAAAGCTTGAAAAAATGTTAAAAAACGGCAAACGTTAGATGGCACTGGTGGTAATTTGTTTAACTGAAAAAGTAGTTTCACTATTTTAATTGGTAAAATTAGTATAGAAATAAGTTCCTGATATCAGTTTTTGAAAGAGACACAATTACAAAGCTTGAAAAAATGTTAAAAAACGCCAAACGTTAGATGGCACTGGTGGTAATTTGTTTAACTGAAAAAGTAGTTTCACTATTTTAATTGGTAAAATTAGTATAGAAATAAGTGCGTGATGTCAGTTTTTGAAAGAGACACGATTACAAAGCTTTAAAAAATGTTAAAAAACGCCAAACGTTAGATGGCACTGGTGGTAATTTGTTTAACTGAAAAATTAGTTTCACTATTTTAATTGGTAAAATTAGTATAGAAATAAGTTCCTGATATCAGTTTTTGAAAGAGACACAATTACAAAGCTTGAAAAAATGTTAAAAAACGCCAAACGTTAGATGGCACTGGTGGTAATTTGTTTAACTGAAAAAGTAGTTTCACTATTTTAATTAGTATAATTAGTATAGAAATAAGTTCCTGATGTCAGTTTTTGAAAGAGACACGATTACAAAGCTTTAAAAAATGTTAAAAAACGCCAAACGTTAGATGGCACTGGTGGTAATTTGTTTAACTGAAAAAGTAGTTTCACTATTTTAATTGGTAAAGTTAGTATTTAAATAAGTGCCTGATGTCAGTTTTTCAAAGAGACACGATTACAAAGCTTCAAAAAATGTTAAACATAGCCAAACGTTAGATGGCGCTGATGGTTTTTTGTTTGACTGAAAAAGTAGTTTAATTATTCTAATTTGTAAAATTAGTGCAGAAATAAGTACCTGATGTCAGTTTTTGCAAGAGACAAGATTACAAAGCTTGAAAAAATGTTAAACATAGCCAAACGTTAGATGGCACTGTTGGTTATTTGTTTAACTTAAAAAAGTAGTTTCATTATTTTAATTGGTAAAACTAGTATGTGAGGAAGTGCCTGATATCAGTTTTTGAAATAGACACGATTAAAAAGCTTGAAAAAATGTTAAAAAAAACGCCAAACGCTTGATTGCGCTGGTGGTTTTTTTATTTAAGTGAAAAAGCAATTTCACTATTGTAATTGCTACAATTAGTATAGAAACAACTGCCTGATACCAGTTTTTGAAAGAGACACGATCACAAAGCTTGAAAAAATGTTAAAAATAGCCAAGCGTTAGATGGTGCTCGTGGTATATTATTTGACTGAAAAAGTAGTTTCACTATTGTAATCGGTAAAATTAGTGTAGAAATAAGTGCCAGATGTCAGTTTAGGAAAGAGACACGATTACAAAGCCTTGAAAAAATGTTAAAAATAGCCAAATGCTAGATGGCGCTGGTGGTTATTTGTTTAACTGAAAAAGTAGTTTCACTGTTTTAATTGGTAAAATTAGTATAGAAATAAGTGGCTGATATCAGTTTTTGAAAGAGACACGATTACAAAGCATGAAAAAATGTTAATAAACGCCAAACGCTTGATGGCGCTGGTGGTTATTTGTTTAATTGAAAAAGTAGTTTCACTATTTTAATTGGTAAAATTAGTATAGAAATAAGTGGCTGATATCAGTTTTTGAAAGAGACACGATTACAAAGCATGAAAAAATGTTAAACGACGCCAAGCGTTAGATGACGCTGGTAGTTTTTTGTTTGACTCAAAAAGTAGTTTCACTATTGCAATTGGTAAAATTAGTGTAGAAATAAATGCCTGATGTTAGTTTTTGAAATAGACACGATTACTAAGCTTGAAAAAATGTTAAAAATATTCAAACGTTAGATTGCGCTGATGGTTTTATGTTTGAAAGAAAAAGCAGTTTCACTATTGTAATTGGTAAAGTTAGTATTTAAATAAGTGCCTGATGTCAGTTTTTGAAAGAGACATGATTACAAAGCTTGAAAAAATATTAAAAATGCTTGATGGTGCTGGTGTTTTTTTTTTAACTGAAAAAGCAATTTCACTATCGTAATTGTTAAAATTAATATAAAAATAAATGCCTGATATCAGTTTTTGAAAGAGACATAATTATAAAGCTTGAAAGAATGTTAAAAAACCCTAAACGTTAGATGACACTGGTGGCTATTTGTTTAACTGAAAAAATAGTTTCACTATTGTAATTGCTAAAATTAGTATAGAAATAAGTGCCTGATATCAGTTTTTGAAAAAGACAGGATTACAAAGCTTGAAAAAAGTTAAAAAACGCCAAGCGTTAGATGGCACTGGTGGTTCGCTTAATGGCGCTGGTGGTGTTTTGTTTAACTGAAAAAGTAGTTTCACTGTTTTTATTGGTAAAATGATATAGATATAAGTGCCTGATATCAGTTTTTGAAAGAGATACGATTACAAAGCTTGAAAAAATGGTAAGAGACTCCAAACGCTTGATGGTGCTGGTGGTTTTTTGTTTAACTGAAAAGTAGCTTCACTATTGTAATTGCTAAAATTAGTATAGAAATAAGTGCCTGATATCAGTTTTTGAAAGAGACACGATAACAAAGCTTGAAAAAAATATTAAAAACGCCTAAACGCTTGATGGCGCTGGTTGTTTTTTGTTTAAATGAAAAAGTAGTGTCACTACTGTAATTGGTAAAATTAGTATTGAAATAAGTGCCTGATGTCAGTTTTTCGAAGGATACGATTACAAAGCTTAAAAAAACGTTAAAAATAGCCAAACGTTAAATGGAGCTGTTGGTTTTGTTTGACTGAAAAAGTAGTTTCACTATTGTAATTTGTAAAATTAGTATTGAAATAAGTTCCTAATGTCAGTTTTTGAAAGAGACACGATTACAAAGCTTGAAAAAATGTTAAAAAAGGCAAACGCTTGATAGCGCTGGCGGTTTTGTTTAACTTAAAAAGTAGTTTCACTATTGTAATTGGTAAAATTAGTATTGAAATAAGTGCCTGATGTCAGTTTTTCACAGAGATACGATTACAAAGCTTGAAAAAATCTTAAAAAAGTTTCACTATTGTAATTGCTAACATTAGTATAGAAATAACTGCCTGATATCAGTTTTTGAAAGAAATACGATTACAAAGCTTGAAAAAATGTTAAAAAACGGCAAACGTTTGATGGCGCTGGTGGTTATTTGTTTAAATGAAAAAGTATTTTCACTATTGTAATGGCTAAAATTAGTATTGAAATAAGTGCCTAATGTCAGTTTTCAAAGAGACACGATTACAAAGCTTGAAAAAATGTTAAAAAACGGCAAACATTTGATGGCGCTGGTGGTTATTTGTTTAAATGAAAAAGTATTTTCACTATTGTAATGGCTGAAATTTGTATTGAAATAAGTTCCTAATGTCAGTTTTCAAAGAGACACGATTACAAAGCTTGAAAAAATGTTAAAAAACGGCAAACGTTTGATGGCGCTGGTGGTTATTTGTTTAAATGAAAAAGTATTTTCACTATTGTAATGGCTAAAATTAGTATTGAAATAAGTTCCTAATGACAGTTTTCAAAGAGACACGATTACAAAGCTTGAAAAAATGTTAAAAAACGGCAAACGTTTGATGGCGCTGCTGATTATTTGTTTAAATGAAAAAGTATTTTCAGTATTGTAATGGCTAAAATTAGTATTGAAATAAGTGCCTAATGTCAGTTTTCAAAGAGACGCGATTAAAAAGCTTGAAAAAATGTTAAAAAACGGCAAACGTTTGATGGCACTGGTGGTTATTTGTTTAAATGAAAAAGTATTTTCACTATTGTAATGGCTAAAATTAGTATTGAAATAAGTGCCTAATGTCAG
Source organism: Artemia sinica (assembly GCA_027921565.1). Taxonomy (NCBI): domain Eukaryota; kingdom Metazoa; phylum Arthropoda; class Branchiopoda; order Anostraca; family Artemiidae; genus Artemia; species Artemia sinica. The sequence continues at coordinate 48,158,418 of CM051274.1, read as the reverse complement.
TTTTCAAAGAGACGCGATTACAAAGCTTGAAAAAATGTTAAAAAACGGCAAACGTTTGATGGCACTGGTGGTTATTTGTTTAAATGAAAAAGTATTTTCACTATTGTAATGGCTAAAATTAGTATTGAAATAAGTGCCTAATGTCAGTTTTCAAAGAGACGCGATTACAAAGCTTGAAAAAATGTTAAAAAACGGCAAACGTTTGATGGCGCTGCTGATTATTTGTTTAAATGAAAAAGTATTTTCAGTATTGTAATGGCTAAAATTAGTATTGAAATAAGTGCCAAATGTCAGTTTTCAAAGAGACGCGATTACAAAGCTTGAAAAAATGTTAAAAAACGGCAAACGTTTGATGGCGCTGCTGATTATTTGTTTAAATGAAAAAGTATTTTCAGTATTGTAATGGCTAAAATTAGTATTGAAATAAGTGCCTAATGTCAGTTTTCAAAGAGACGCGATTACAAAGCTTGAAAAAATGTTAAAAAACGGCAAACGTTTGATGGCACTGGTGGTTATTTGTTTAAATGAAAAAGTATTTTCACTATTGTAATGGCTAAAATTAGTATTGAAATAAGTGCCTAATGTCAGTTTTCAAAGAGACGCGATTACAAAGCTTGAAAAAATGTTAAAAAACGGCAAACATTTGATGGCGCTGGTGGTTATTTGTTTAAATGAAAAAGTATTTTCACTATTGTAATGGCTAAAATTAGTATTGAAATAAGTGCCTAATGTCAGTTTTCAAAGAGACGCGATTACAAAGCTTGAAAAAATGTTAAAAAACGGCAAACGTTTGATGGCACTGGTGGTTATTTGTTTAAATGAAAAAGTATTTTCACTATTGTAATGGCTAAAATTAGTATTGAAATAAGTGCCTAATGTCAGTTTTCAAAGAGACGCGATTACAAAGCTTGAAAAAATGTTAAAAAACGGCAAACATTTGATGGCGCTGGTGGTTATTTGTTTAAATGAAAAAGTATTTTCACTATTGTAATGGCTAAAATTAGTATTGAAATAAGTGCCTAATGTCAGTTTTCAAAGAGACGCGATTACAAAGCTTGAAAAATGTTAAAAAACGGCAAACATTTGATGGCGCTGGTGGTTATTTGTTTAAATGAAAAAGTATTTTCACTATTGTAATGGCTAAAATTAGTATTGAAATAAGTGCCTAATGTCAGTTTTCAAAGAGACGCGATTACAAAGCTTGAAAAAATGTTAAAAAACGGCAAACGTTTGATGGCGCTGGTGGTTATTTGTTTAAATGAAAAAGTATTTTCACTATTGTAATGGCTAAAATTAGTATAGAAATAAGTGCCTAATGTCAGTTTTCAAAGAGACGCGATTACAAAGCTTGAAAAAATGTTAAAAAACGGCAAACGTTTGATGGCACTGGTGGTTATTTGTTTAAATGAAAAAGTATTTTCACTATTGTAATGGCTAAAATTAGTATTGAAATAAGTGCCTAATGTCAGTTTTCAAAGAGACGCGATTACAAAGCTTGAAAAAATGTTAAAAAACGGCAAACGTTTGATGGCACTGGTGGTTATTTGTTTAAATGAAAAAGTATTTTCACTATTGTAATGGCTAAAATTAGTATTGAAATAAGTGCCTAATGTCAGTTTTCAAAGAGACGCGATTACAAAGCTTGAAAAAATGTTAAAAAACGGCAAACATTTGATGGCGCTGGTGGTTATTTGTTTAAATGAAAAAGTATTTTCACTATTGTAATGGCTAAAATTAGTATTGAAATAAGTGCCTAATGTCAGTTTTCAAAGAGACGCGATTACAAAGCTTGAAAAAATGTTAAAAAACGGCAAACGTTTGATGGCACTGGTGGTTATTTGTTTAAATGAAAAAGTATTTTCACTATTGTAATGGCTAAAATTAGTATTGAAATAAGTGCCTAATGTCAGTTTTCAAAGAGACGCGATTACAAAGCTTGAAAAAATGTTAAAAAACGGCAAACATTTGATGGCGCTGGTGGTTATTTGTTTAAATGAAAAAGTATTTTCACTATTGTAATGGCTAAAATTAGTATTGAAATAAGTGCCTAATGTCAGTTTTCAAAGAGACGCGATTACAAAGCTTGAAAAAATGTTAAAAAACGGCAAACATTTGATGGCGCTGGTGGTCATTTGTTTAAATGAAAAAGTATTTTCACTATTGTAATGGCTAAAATTAGTATTGAAATAAGTGCCTAATGTCAGTTTTCAAAGAGACGCGATTACAAAGCTTGAAAAAATGTTAAAAAACGGCAAATGTTTGATGGCACTGCTGGTTATTTGTTTAAATGAAAAAGTATTTTCACTTTTGTAATGGCTAAAATTAGTATAGAAATAAGTGCCTAATGTCAGTTTTCAAAGAGACGCGATTACAAAGCTTGAAAAAATGTTAAAAAACGGCAAACGTTTGATGGCACTGGTGGTTATTTGTTTAAATGAAAAAGTATTTTCACTATTGTAATGGCTAAAATTAGTATTGAAATAAGTGCCTAATGTCAGTTTTCAAAGAGATGCGATTACAAAGCTTGAAAAAATGTTAAAAAACGGCAAACGTTTGATGGCACTGGTGGTTATTTGTTTAAATGAAAAAGTATTTTCACTATTGTAATGGCTAAAATTAGTATTGAAATAAGTGCCTAATGTCAGTTTTCAAAGAGACGCGATTACAAAGCTTGAAAAAATGTTAAAAAACGGCAAACATTTGATGGCGCTGGTGGTTATTTGTTTAAATGAAAAAGTATTTTCACTATTGTAATGGCTAAAATTAGTATTGAAATAAGTGCCTAATGTCAGTTTTCAAAGAGACGCGATTACAAAGCTTGAAAAAATGTTAAAAAACGGCAAACGTTTGATGGCACTGGTGGTTATTTGTTTAAATGAAAAAGTATTTTCACTGTTGTAATGGCTAAAATTAGTATAGAAATAAGTGCCTAATGTCAGTTTTCAAAGAGAAACGATTACAAAGCTTGAAAAAATGTTAAAAAACGGCAAACGTTTGATGGCACTGGTGGTTATTTGTTTAAATGAAAAAGTATTTTCACTATTGTAATGGCTAAAATTAGTATTGAAATAAGTGCCTAATGTCAGTTTTCAAAGAGACGCGATTACAAAGCTTGAAAAAATGTTAAAAAACGGCAAACGTTTGATGGCGCTGCTGATTATTTGTTTAAATGAAAAAGTATTTTCAGTATTGTAATGGCTAAAATTAGTATTGAAATAAGTGCCAAATGTCAGTTTTCAAAGAGACGCGATTACAAAGCTTGAAAAAATGTTAAAAAACGGCAAACGTTTGATGGCGCTGGTGATTATTTGTTCAAAGAAAAAGAATTTTCACTATTGTAATGGCTAAAATTAGTATTGAAATAAGTGCCTAATGTCAGTTTTCAAAGAGACGCGATTACAAAGCTTGAAAAAATGTTAAAAAACGGCAAACGTTTGATGGCACTGGTGGTTATTTGTTTAAATGAAAAAGTATTTTCACTATTGTAATGGCTAAAATTAGTATTGAAATAAGTGCCTAATGTCAGTTTTCAAAGAGACGCGATTACAAAGCTTGAAAAAATGTTAAAAAACGGCAAACATTTGATGGCGCTGGTGGTTATTTGTTTAAATGAAAAAGTATTTTCACTATTGTAATGGCTAAAATTAGTATTGAAATAAGTGCCTAATGTCAGTTTTCAAAGAGACGCGATTACAAAGCTTGAAAAAATGTTAAAAAAACGGCAAACGTTTGATGGCACTGGTGGTTATTTGTTTAAATGAAAAAGTATTTTCACTATTGTAATGGCTAAAATTAGTATTGAAATAAGTGCCTAATGTCAGTTTTCAAAGAGACGCGATTACAAAGCTTGAAAAAATGTTAAAAAACGGCAAACATTTGATGGCGCTGGTGGTTATTTGTTTAAATGAAAAAGTATTTTCACTATTGTAATGGCTAAAATTAGTATTGAAATAAGTGCCTAATGTCAGTTTTCAAAGAGACGCGATTACAAAGCTTGAAAAAATGTTAAAAAACGGCAAACATTTGATGGCGCTGGTGGTTATTTGTTTAAATGAAAAAGTATTTTCACTATTGTAATGGCTAAAATTAGTATTGAAATAAGTGCCTAATGTCAGTTTTCAAAGAGACGCGATTACAAAGCTTGAAAAAATGTTAAAAAACGGCAAACGTTTGATGGCACTGGTGGTTATTTGTTTAAATGAAAAAGTATTTTCACTATTGTAATGGCTAAAATTAGTATAGAAATAAGTGCCTAATGTCAGTTTTCAAAGAGACGCGATTACAAAGCTTGAAAAAATGTTAAAAAACGGCAAACGTTTGATGGCACTGGTGGTTATTTGTTTAAATGAAAAAGTATTTTCACTATTGCAATGGCTAAAATTAGTATTGAAATAAGTGCCTAATGTCAGTTTTCAAAGAGACGCGATTACAAAGCTTGAAAAAATGTTAAAAAACGGCAAACGTTTGATGGCACTGGTGGTTATTTGTTTAAATGAAAAAGTATTTTCACTATTGTAATGGCTAAAATTAGTATTGAAATAAGTGCCTAATGTCAGTTTTCAAAGAGACGCGATTACAAAGCTTGAAAAAATGTTAAAAAACGGCAAACATTTGATGGCGCTGGTGGTTATTTGTTTAAATGAAAAAGTATTTTCACTATTGTAATGGCTAAAATTAGTATTGAAATAAGTGCCTAATGTCAGTTTTCAAAGAGACGCGATTACAAAGCTTGAAAAAATGTTAAAAAACGGCAAACGTTTGATGGCACTGGTGGTTATTTGTTTAAATGAAAAAGTATTTTCACTATTGTAATGGCTAAAATTAGTATTGAAATAAGTGCCTAATGTCAGTTTTCAAAGAGACGCGATTACAAAGCTTGAAAAAATGTTAAAAAACGGCAAACATTTGATGGCGCTGGTGGTTATTTGTTTAAATGAAAAAGTATTTTCACTATTGTAATGGCTAAAATTAGTATTGAAATAAGTGCCTAATGTCAGTTTTCAAAGAGACGCGATTACAAAGCTTGAAAAAATGTTAAAAAACGGCAAACATTTGATGGCGCTGGTGGTCATTTGTTTAAATGAAAAAGTATTTTCACTATTGTAATGGCTAAAATTAGTATTGAAATAAGTGCCTAATGTCAGTTTTCAAAGAGACGCGATTACAAAGCTTGAAAAAATGTTAAAAAACGGCAAATGTTTGATGGCACTGCTGGTTATTTGTTTAAATGAAAAAGTATTTTCACTTTTGTAATGGCTAAAATTAGTATAGAAATAAGTGCCTAATGTCAGTTTTCAAAGAGACGCGATTACAAAGCTTGAAAAAATGTTAAAAAACGGCAAACGTTTGATGGCACTGGTGGTTATTTGTTTAAATGAAAAAGTATTTTCACTATTGTAATGGCTAAAATTAGTATTGAAATAAGTGCCTAATGTCAGTTTTCAAAGAGATGCGATTACAAAGCTTGAAAAAATGTTAAAAAACGGCAAACGTTTGATGGCACTGGTGGTTATTTGTTTAAATGAAAAAGTATTTTCACTATTGTAATGGCTAAAATTAGTATTGAAATAAGTGCCTAATGTCAGTTTTCAAAGAGACGCGATTACAAAGCTTGAAAAAATGTTAAAAAACGGCAAACATTTAATGGCGCTGGTGGTTATTTGTTTAAATGAAAAAGTATTTTCACTATTGTAATGGCTAAAATTAGTATTGAAATAAGTGCCTAATGTCAGTTTTCAAAGAGACGCGATTACAAAGCTTGAAAAAATGTTAAAAAACGGCAAACGTTTGATGGCACTGGTGGTTATTTGTTTAAATGAAAAAGTATTTTCACTGTTGTAATGGCTAAAATTAGTATAGAAATAAGTGCCTAATGTCAGTTTTCAAAGAGAAACGATTACAAAGCTTGAAAAAATGTTAAAAAACGGCAAACGTTTGATGGCGCTGGTGGTTATTTGTTTAAATGAAAAAGTATTTTCACTATTGTAATGGCTAAAATTAGTATAGAAATAAGTGCCTAATGTCAGTTTTCAAAGAGAAACGATTACAAAGCTTGAAAAAATGTTAAAAAACGGCAAACATTTGATGGCACTGGTGGTTATTTGTTTAAATGAAAAAGTATTTTCACTATTGTAATGGCTAAAATTAGTGTTGAAATAAGTGCCTAATGTCAGTTTTCAAAGAGACACGATTACAAAGATTGAAAAATTTTAAAAAACGGCAAACGTTTGATGGCGCTGGTGGTTATTTGTTTAAAGAAAAAGTATTTTCACTATTGTAATGGCTAAAATTAGTATTGAAATAAGTGCCTAATGTCAGTTTTCAAAGAGACGCGATTACAAAGCTTGAAAAAATGTTAAAAAACGGCAAACATTTGATGGCGCTGGTGGTTATTTGTTTAAATGAAAAAGTATTTTCACTATTGTAATGGCTAAAATTAGTATTGAAATAAGTGCCTAATGTCAGTTTTCAAAGAGACGCGATTACAAAGCTTGAAAAAATGTTAAAAAACGGCAAACGTTTGATGGCGCTGGTGGTTATTTGTTTAAATGAAAAAGTATTTTCACTATTGTAATGGCTAAAATTAGTATAGAAATAAGTGCCTAATGTCAGTTTTCAAAGAGACGCGATTACAAAGCTTGAAAAAATGTTAAAAAACGGCAAACGTTTGATGGCACTGGTGGTTATTTGTTTAAATGAAAAAGTATTTTCACTATTGTAATGGCTAAAATTAGTATTGAAATAAGTGCCTAATGTCAGTTTTCAAAGAGACGCGATTACAAAGCTTGAAAAAATGTTAAAAAACGGCAAACGTTTGATGGCACTGGTGGTTATTTGTTTAAATGAAAAAGTATTTTCACTATTGTAATGGCTAAAATTAGTATTGAAATAAGTGCCTAATGTCAGTTTTCAAAGAGACGCGATTACAAAGCTTGAAAAAATGTTAAAAAACGGCAAACATTTGATGGCGCTGGTGGTTATTTGTTTAAATGAAAAAGTATTTTCACTATTGTAATGGCTAAAATTAGTATTGAAATAAGTGCCTAATGTCAGTTTTCAAAGAGACGCGATTACAAAGCTTGAAAAAATGTTAAAAAACGGCAAACGTTTGATGGCACTGGTGGTTATTTGTTTAAATGAAAAAGTATTTTCACTGTTGTAATGGCTAAAATTAGTATAGAAATAAGTGCCTAATGTCAGTTTTCAAAGAGAAACGATTACAAAGCTTGAAAAAATGTTAAAAAACGGCAAACATTTGATGGCGCTGGTGGTTATTTGTTTAAATGAAAAAGTATTTTCACTATTGTAATGGCTAAAATTAGTATAGAAATAAGTGCCTAATGTCAGTTTTCAAAGAGACACGATTACAAAGCTTGAAAAATGTTAAAAAACGGCAAACATTTGATGGCACTGGTGGTTATTTGTTTAAATGAAAAAGTATTTTCACTATTGTAATGGCTAAAATTAGTGTTGAAATAAGTGCCTAATGTCAGTTTTCAAAGAGACACGATTACAAAGATTGAAAAATTTTTAAAAAACGGCAAACATTTGATGGCGCTGGTGGTTATTTGTTTAAAGAAAAAGTATTTTCACTATTGTAATGGCTAAAATTAGTATTGAAATAAGTGCCTAATGTCAGTTTTCAAAGAGACGCGATTACAAAGCTTGAAAAAATGTTAAAAAACGGCAAACATTTGATGGCGCTGGTGGTTATTTGTTTAAATGAAAAAGTATTTTCACTATTGTAATGGCTAAAATTAGTATTGAAATAAGTGCCTAATGTCAGTTTTCAAAGAGACGCGATTACAAAGCTTGAAAAAATGTTAAAAAACGGCAAACGTTTGATGGCACTGGTGGTTATTTGTTTAAATGAAAAAGTATTTTCACTATTGTAATGGCTAAAATTAGTATAGAAATAAGTGCCTAATGTCAGTTTTCAAAGAGACGCGATTACAAAGCTTGAAAAAATGTTAAAAAACGGCAAACGTTTGATGGCACTGGTGGTTATTTGTTTAAATGAAAAAGTATTTTCACTATTGTAATGGCTAAAATTAGTATTGAAATAAGTGCCTAATGTCAGTTTTCAAAGAGACGCGATTACAAAGCTTGAAAAAATGTTAAAAAACGGCAAACGTTTGATGGCACTGGTGGTTATTTGTTTAAATGAAAAAGTATTTTCACTATTGTAATGGCTAAAATTAGTATTGAAATAAGTGCCTAATGTCAGTTTTCAAAGAGACGCGATTACAAAGCTTGAAAAAATGTTAAAAAACGGCAAACATTTGATGGCGCTGGTGGTTATTTGTTTAAATGAAAAAGTATTTTCACTATTGTAATGGCTAAAATTAGTATTGAAATAAGTGCCTAATGTCAGTTTTCAAAGAGACGCGATTACAAAGCTTGAAAAAATGTTAAAAAACGGTAAACGTTTGATGGCACTGGTGGTTATTTGTTTAAATGAAAAAGTATTTTCACTATTGTAATGGCTAAAATTAGTATAGAAATAAGTGCCTAATGTCAGTTTTCAAAGAGAAACGATTACAAAGCTTGAAAAAATGTTAAAAAACGGCAAACATTTGATGGCGCTGGTGGTTATTTGTTTAAATGAAAAAGTATTTTCACTATTGTAATGGCTAAAATTAGTGTTGAAATAAGTGCCTAATGTCAGTTTTCAAAGAGACACGATTACAAAGATTGAAAATTTTTTAAAAAATGGCAAACGTTTGATGGCGCTGGTGGTTCTTTGTTTAAAGAAAAAGTATTTTCACTATTGTAATGGCTAAAATTAGTATTGAAATAAGTGCCTAATGTCAGTTTTAGAAGAGACACGATTACAAAGATTGAAAAATTTTTAAAAAATCGCAAACGTTTGATGGCGCTGGTGGTTCTTTGTTTAAAGAAAAAGTATTTTCACTATTGTAATGGCTAAAATTAGTATTGAAATAAGTGCCTAATGTCAGTTTTCAAAGAGACACGATTACTAAGCTTGAAAAGATGTTAAAAAACGGCAAACATTTGATGGCGCTGGTGGTTATTTGTTTAAATGAAAAAGTATTTTCACTATTGTAATGGCTGAAATTTGTATTGAAATAAGTTCCTAATGTCAGTTTTCAAAGAGATACGATTACAAAGCTTGAAAAAACGTTAAAAAACGGCAAACGTTTGATGAAGCTGGTGGTTATTTGTTTAAATGAAAAAGTATTTTCACTATTGTAATTGCTAAAATTAGTATTGAAATAAGCTCCTGATATCAGTTTTTCAAAGAGACACGATTGCAAAGCTTGAAAAAATGTTAAAAAACGCCAAACGTTTGATGGCGCTGGCGGTTATTTGTTTAAATGAAAAAGTATTTTCACTATTGTAATGGCTAAAATTAGCATTGAAATAAGTGCCTAATGTCAGTTTTCAAAGAGACGCGATTACAAAGCTTGAAAAAATGTTAAAAAACGGCAAACATTTGATGGCGCTGGTGGTTATTTGTTTAAATGAAAAAGTATTTTCACTATTGTAATGGCTGAAATTTGTATTGAAATAAGTTCCTAATGTCAGTTTTCAAAGAGATACGATTACAAAGCTTGAAAAAACGTTAAAAAACGGCAAACGTTTGATGAAGCTGGTGGTTATTTGTTTAAATGAAAAAGTATTTTCACTATTGTAATTGCTAAAATTAGTATTGAAATAAGCTCCTGATATCAGTTTTTCAAAGAGACACGATTGCAAAGCTTGAAAAAATGTTAAAAAACGGCAAACGTTTGATGGCACTGGTGGTTATTTGTTTAAATGAAAAAGTATTTTCACTATTGTAATTGCTAAAATTAGTATTGAAATAAGTGCCTAATGTCAGTTTTCAAAGAGACACGATTACTAAGCTTGAAAAATGTTAAAAAACGGCAAACGTTTGATGGCGCTGGTGGTTCTTTGTTTAAAGAAAAAGTATTTTCACAATTGTAATTGCTAAAATTAGTATAGAAATAAGTGCCTAATGTCAGTTTTCAAAGAGACACGATTACAAAGCTTGAAAAATGTTAAAAAACGGCAAACGTTTGATGGCACTGGTGGTTATTTGTTTAAATGAAAAAGTATTTTCACTATTGTAATGGCTAAAATTAGTATTGAAATAAGTGCCTAATGTCAGTTTTCAAAGAGACGCGATTACTAAGCTTGAAAAATGTTAAAAAACGGCAAACGTTTGATGGCACTGGTGGTTATTTGTTTAAATGAAAAAGTATTTTCACTATTGTAATGGCTAAAATTAGTATTGAAATAAGTGCCTAATGTCAGTTTTCAAAGAGACACGATTACAAAGCTTGAAAAATGTTAAAAAAACGGCAAACGTTTGATGGCACTGGTGGTTATTTGTTTAAATGAAAAAGTATTTTCACTATTGTAATGGCTAAAATTAGTATTGAAATAAGTGCCTAATGTCAGTTTTCAAAGAGACACGATTACTAAGCTTGAAAAATGTTAAAAAACGGCAAACGTTTGATGGCACTGGTGGTTATTTGTTTAAATGAAAAAGTATTTTCACTATTGTAATGGCTAAAATTAGTATTGAAATAAGTGCCTAATGTCAGTTTTCAAAGAGACACGATTACAAAGCTTGAAAAATGTTAAAAAACGGCAAACGTTTGATGGCACTGGTGGTTATTTGTTTAAATGAAAAAGTATTTTCACTATTGTAATGGCTAAAATTAGTATTGAAATAAGTGCCTAATGTCAGTTTTCAAAGAGACACGATTACTAAGCTTGAAAAATGTTAAAAAACGGCAAACGTTTGATGGCACTGGTGGTTATTTGTTTAAATGAAAAAGTATTTTCACAATTGTAATTGCTAAAATTAGTATAGAAATAAGTGCCTAATGTCAGTTTTCAAAGAGACACGATTACAAAGCTTGAAAAATGTTAAAAAACGGCAAACGTTTGATGGCACTGGTGGTTATTTGTTTAAATGAAAAAGTATTTTCACTATTGTAATGGCTAAAATTAGTATAGAAATAAGTGCCTAATGTCAGTTTTCAAAGAGACGCGATTACAAAGCTTGAAAAAATGTTAAAAAACGGCAAACGTTTGATGGCACTGGTGGTTATTTGTTTAAATGAAAAAGTATTTTCACTATTGTAATGGCTAAAATTAGTATTGAAATAAGTGCCTAATGTCAGTTTTCAAAGAGACGCGATTACAAAGCTTGAAAAAATGTTAAAAAACGGCAAACGTTTGATGGCGCTGGTGGTTATTTGTTTAAATGAAAAAGTATTTTCACTATTGTAATGGCTAAAATTAGTATAGAAATAAGTGCCTAATGTCAGTTTTCAAAGAGACGCGATTACAAAGCTTGAAAAAATGTTAAAAAACGGCAAACGTTTGATGGCACTGGTGGTTATTTGTTTAAATGAAAAAGTATTTTCACTATTGTAATGGCTAAAATTAGTATTGAAATAAGTGCCTAATGTCAGTTTTCAAAGAGACGCGATTACAAAGCTTGAAAAAATGTTAAAAAACGGCAAACGTTTGATGACACTGGTGGTTATTTGTTTAAATGAAAAAGTATTTTCACTATTGTAATGGCTAAAATTAGTATTGAAATAAGTGCCTAATGTCAGTTTTCAAAGAGACGCGATTACAAAGCTTGAAAAAATGTTAAAAAACAGCAAACATTTGATGGCACTGGTGGTTATTTGTTTAAATGAAAAAGTATTTTCACTATTGTAATGGCTAAAATTAGTATTGAAATAAGTGCCTAATGTCAGTTTTCAAAGAGACACGATTACTAAGCTTGAAAAATGTTAAAAAACGGCAAACGTTTGATGGCACTGGTGGTTATTTGTTTAAATGAAAAAGTATTTTCACTATTGTAATGGCTAAAATTAGTATTGAAATAAGTGCCTAATGTCAGTTTTCAAAGAGACACGATTACAAAGCTTGAAAAAATGTTAAAAAACGGCAAACGTTTGATGGCACTGGTGGTTATTTGTTTAAATGAAAAAGTATTTTCACTATTGTAATGGCTAAAATTAGTATTGAAATAAGTGCCTAATGTCAGTTTTCAAAGAGACACGATTACTAAGCTTGAAAAATGTTAAAAAACGGCAAACGTTTGATGGCACTGGTGGTTATTTGTTTAAATGAAAAAGTATTTTCACAATTGTAATGGCTAAAATTAGTATAGAAATAAGTGCCTAATGTCAGTTTTCAAAGAGACACGATTACAAAGCTTGAAAAATGTTAAAAAACGGCAAACGTTTGATGGCACTGGTGGTTATTTGTTTAAATGAAAAAGTATTTTCACTATTGTAATGGCTAAAATTAGTATTGAAATAAGTGCCTAATGTCAGTTTTCAAAGAGACACGATTACTAAGCTTGAAAAATGTTAAAAAACGGCAAACGTTTGATGGCACTGGTGGTTATTTGTTTAAATGAAAAAGTATTTTCACTATTGTAATGGCTAAAATTAGTATTGAAATAAGTGCCTAATGTCAGTTTTCAAAGAGACACGATTACTAAGCTTGAAAAATGTTAAAAAACGGCAAACGTTTGATGGCACTGGTGGTTATTTGTTTAAATGAAAAAGTATTTTCACTATTGTAATGGCTAAAATTAGTATTGAAATAAGTGCCTAATGTCAGTTTTCAAAGAGACACGATTACTAAGCTTGAAAAATGTTAAAAAACGGCAAACGTTTGATGGCGCTGGTGGTTCTTTGTTTAAAGAAAAAGTATTTTCACAATTGTAATTGCTAAAATTAGTATAGAAATAAGTGCCTAATGTCAGTTTTCAAAGAGACACGATTACAAAGCTTGAAAAAATGTTAAAAAACGGCAAACATTTGATGGCACTGGTGGTTATTTGTTTAAATGAAAAAGTATTTTCACTATTGTAATTGCTAAAATTAGTATTGAAATAAGTGCCTAATGTCAGTTTTCAAAGAGACACGATTACAAAGCTTGAAAAAATGTTAAAAAACGGCAAACGTTTGATGGCACTGGTGGTTATTTGTTTAAATGAAAAAGTATTTTCACTATTGTAATTGCTAAAATTAGTATTGAAATAAGTGCCTAATGTCAGTTTTCAAAGAGACACGATTACTAAGCTTGAAAAATGTTAAAAAACGGCAAACGTTTGATGGCGCTGATGGTTCTTTGTTTAAAGAAAAAGTATTTTCACAATTGTAATTGCTAAAATTAGTATAGAAATAAGTGCCTAATGTCAGTTTTCAAAGAGACACGATTACAAAGCTTGAAAAATGTTAAAAAACGGCAAACGTTTGATGGCACTGGTGGTTATTTGTTTAAATGAAAAAGTATTTTCACTATTGTAATGGCTAAAATTAGTATAGAAATAAGTGCCTAATATCAGTTTTCAAAGAGACACGATTACTAAGCTTGAAAAATGTTAAAAAACGGCAAACGTTTGATGGCACTGGTGGTTATTTGTTTAAATGAAAAAGTATTTTCACTATTGTAATGGCTAAAATTAGTATTGAAATAAGTGCCTAATGTCAGTTTTCAAAGAGACACGATTACTAAGCTTGAAAAATGTTAAAAAACGGCAAACGTTTGATGGCACTGGTGGTTATTTGTTTAAATGAAAAAGTATTTTCACTATTGTAATGGCTAAAATTAGTATTGAAATAAGTGCCTAATGTCAGTTTTCAAAGAGACACGATTACTAAGCTTGAAAAATGTTAAAAACGGCAAACGTTTGATGGCGCTGGTGGTTCTTTGTTTAAAGAAAAAGTATTTTCACAATTGTAATTGCTAAAATTAGTATAGAAATAAGTGCCTAATGTCAGTTTTCAAAGAGACACGATTACAAAGCTTGAAAAAATGTTAAAAAACGGCAAACATTTGATAGCGCTGGTGGTTATTTGTTTAAATGAAAAAGTATTTTCACTATTGTAATTGCTGAAATTTGTATTGAAATAAGTTCCTAATGTCAGTTTTCAAAGAGATACGATTACAAAGCTTGAAAAAACGTTAAAAAACGGCAAACGTTTGATGAAGCTGGTGGTTATTTGTTTAAATGAAAAAGTATTTTCACTATTGTAATTGCTAAAATTAGTATTGAAATAAGCTCCTGATATCAGTTTTTCAAAGAGACACGATTGCAAAGCTTGAAAAAATGTTAAAAAACGGCAAACGTTTGATGGCGCTGGTGGTTATTTGAATAAATGAAAAAGTATTTTCACTATTGTAATGGCTAAAATTAGTGTTGAAATAAGTGCCTAATGTCAGTTTTCAAAGAGACACGATTACAAAGATTGAAAAATTTTTAAAAAACGGCAAACGTTTGATGGCGCTGGTGGTTATTTGTTTAAATGAAAAAGTATTTTCACTATTGTAATGGCTAAAATTAGTATTGAAATAAGTTCCTAATGTCAGTTTTCAAAGAGACACGATTACAAAGATTGAAAAATTTTTAAAAAATGGCAAACGTTTGATGGCGCTGGTGGTTATTTGTTTAAATGAAAAAGTATTTTCACAATTGTAATGGCTAAAATTAGTATAGAAATAAGTGCCTAATGTCAGTTTTCAAAGAGACACGATTACAAAGATTGAAAAAATTTAAAAAAATGGCAAACGTTTGATGGCGCTGGTGGTTATTTGTTTAATTGAAAAAGTATTTTCACAATTGTAATGGCTAAAATTAGTATAGAAATAAGTGCCTAATGTCAGTTTTCAAAGAGACACGATTACAAAGCTTGAAAAAATGTTAAAAAACGGCAAACGCTTGATGGCGCTGGTGGTTATTTGTTTAAATGAAAAAGTATTTTCACTACTGTAATTGCTAAAATTAGTATTGAAATAAGTGCCTAATGTCAGTTTTTCAAAGAGACACGATTACAAAGCTTGAAAAAATGTTAAAAAATGGCAAACGCTTGATGGCGCTAGTGGCTATTTGTTTAAATGAAAAAGTAGTTTCACTATTGTAATTGCTAAAATTAGGATAGAAATAAGTGCCTGATATCAGTTTTTGAAAGAGACATGATTATAAAGCTTGAAAAAATGTTAAAAAAAAAGAAAACACTTGATGGCGCTGGTGGTTTTGTTTAACTTAAAAAGTAGTTGCACTATTGTAATTGCTAAAATTAGTAGAGAAATAACTGTCTGATATCAGTTTTTGAAAGAAACACGATTACAAAGCTTGAAAAAATGTTAAAAAACGCCAAACGTTTGATGGCGCTGGCGGTTATTTGTTTAAATGAAAAAGTATTTTCACTATTGTAATGGCTAAAATTAGCATTGAAATAAGTGCCTAATGTCAGTTTTCAAAGAGACGCGATTACAAAGCTTGAAAAAATGTTAAAAAACGGCAAACATTTGATGGCGCTGGTGGTTATTTGTTTAAATGAAAAAGTATTTTCACTATTGTAATGGCTAAAATTAGTATTGAAATAAGTGCCTAATGTCAGTTTTCAAAGAGACGCGATTACAAAGCTTGAAAAAATGTTAAAAAACGGCAAACGTTTGATGGCGCTGGTGGTTATTTGTTTAAAGAAAAAGTATTTTCACTATTGTAATGGCTAAAATTAGTATTGAAATAAGTTCCTAATGACAGTTTTCAAAGAGACACGATTACAAAGCTTGAAAAAATGTTAAAAAACGGCAAACTTTTGATGGCGCTGCTGATTATTTGTTTAAATGAAAAAGTATTTTCAGTATTGTAATGGCTAAAATTAGTATTGAAATAAGTGCCTAATGTCAGTTTTCAAAGAGACGCGATTAAAAAGCTTGAAAAAATGTTAAAAAACGGCAAACATTTGATGGCGCTGGTGGTTATTTGTTTAAATGAAAAAGTATTTTCACTATTGTAATGGCTAAAATTAGTATTGAAATAAGTGCCTAATGTCAGTTTTCAAAGAGACGTGATTACAAAGCTTGAAAAAATGTTAAAAAACGGCAAACATTTGATGGCGCTGGTGGTTATTTGTTTAAATGAAAAAGTATTTTCACTATTGTAATGGCTAAAATTAGTATTGAAATAAGTGCCTAATGTCAGTTTTCAAAGAGACACGATTACAAAGCTTGAAAAAATGTTAAAAAACGGCAAACATTTGATGGCGCTGGTGGTTATTTGTTTAAATGAAAAAGTATTTTCACTATTGTAATGGCTAAAATTAGTATTGAAATAAGTGCCTAATGTCAGTTTTCAAAGAGACACGATTACAAAGCTTGAAAAAATGTTAAAAAACGGCAAACGTTTGATGGCACTGGTGGTTATTTGTTTAAATGAAAAAGTATTTTCACTATTGTAATTGCTAAAATTAGTATTGAAATAAGTGCCTGATATCAGTTTTTTAAAGAGACACGATTACAAAGCTTGAAAAAATGTTAAAAAACGGCAAACGCTTGATGGCGCTGGTGGCTATTTATTTAAATGAAAAGGTATTGTCACTACTGTAATTGCTAAAATTAGTATTGAAATAAGTGCCTAATATCAGTTTTCAAAGAGACACGATTACAAAGCTTGAAAAATTTTTAAAAAATGGCAAACGTTTGATGGCGCTGGTGGTTATTTGTTTAAATGAAAAAGTATTTTCACTATTTTGATGGCTAAAATTAGTATAGAAATAAGTGCCTAATGTCAGTTTTCAAAGAGACACGATTACGAAGCTTGAAAAATGTTAAAAAACGGCAAACGTTATATGGCGCTGGTGGTTCTTTGTTTAAAGAAAAAGTATTTTCACAATTGTAATGGCTAAAATTAGTATAGAAATAAGTGCCTAATGTCAGTTTTCAAAGAGACACGATTACAAAGCTTGAAAAAATGTTAAAAAACGGCAAACATTTGATGGCGCTGGTGGTTATTTGTTTAAATGAAAAAGTATTTTCACTATTGTAATGGCTAAAATTAGTGTTGAAATAAGTGCCTAATGTCAGTTTTCAAAGAGACACGATTACTAAGCTTGAAAAATGTTAAAAAACGGCAAACGTTTGATGGCGCTGGTGGTTCTTTGTTTAAAGAAAAAGTATTTTCACAATTGTAATTGCTAAAATTAGTATAGAAATAAGTGCCTAATGTCAGTTTTCAAAGAGACACGATTACAAAGCTTGAAAAAATGTTAAAAAACGGCAAACATTTGATGGCGCTGGTGGTTATTTGTTTAAATGAAAAAGTATTTTCACTATTGTAATGGCTGAAATTTGTATTGAAATAAGTTCCTAATGTCAGTTTTCAAAGAGATACGATTACAAAGCTTGAAAAAACGTTAAAAAACGGCAAACGTTTGATGAAGCTGGTGGTTATTTGTTTAAATGAAAAAGTATTTTCACTATTGTAATTGCTAAAATTAGTATTGAAAATAAGCTCCTGATATCAGTTTTTCAAAGAGACACGATTGCAAAGCTTGAAAAAATGTTAAAAAACGGCAAACGTTTGATGGCACTGGTGGTTATTTGTTTAAATGAAAAAGTATTTTCACTATTGTAATTGCTAAAATTAGTATTGAAATAAGTGCCTGATATCAGTTTTTGAAAGAAACACGAATACAAAGCTTGAAAAAATGTTAAAAAACGGCAAACGTTTGATGGCGCTGGTGGTTATTTGTTTAAATGAAAAAGTATTTTCACTATTGTAATGGCTAAAATTAGTGTTGAAATAAGTGCCTAATGTCAGTTTTCAAAGAGACACGATTACAAAGATTGAAAAATTTTTAAAAAATGGCAAACGTTTGATGGCGCTGGTGGTTATTTGTTTAAATGAAAAAGTATTTTCACTATTGTAATGGCTAAAATTTGTATTGAAATAAGTTCCTAATGTCAGTTTTCAAAGAGACACGATTACATAGCTTGAAAAAATGTTAAAAAACGGCAAACGTTTGATGGCGCTGGTGGTTATTTGTTTAAATGAAAAAGTATTTTCACGATTGTAATGGCTAAAATTAGTATTGAAATAAGTGCCTGATATCAGTTTTTGAAAGAAACACGAATACAAAGCTTGAAAAAATGTTAAAAAACGGCAAACGTTTGATGGCACTGATGATTATTTGTTTAAATGAAAAAGTATTTTCACTATTGTAATTGCTAAAATTAGTATTGAAATAAGTGCCTGATATCAGTTTTTGAAAGAAACACGAATACAAAGCTTGAAAAAATGTTAAAAAACGGCAAACGTTTGATGACGCTGGTGGTTATTTGTTTAAATGAAAAAGTATTTTCACTATTGTAATGGCTAAAATTAGTATTGAAATAAGTGCCTAATGTCAGTTTTAGAAGAGACACGATTACTAAGCTTGAAAAATGTTAAAAAACGGCAAACGTTTGATGGCGCTGGTGGTTCTTTGTTTAAAGAAAAAGTATTTTCACAATTGTAATTGCTAAAATTAGTATAGAAATAAGTGCCTAATGTCAGTTTTCAAAGAGACACGATTACAAAGCTTGAAAAAATGTTAAAAAACGGCAAACATTTGATGGCGCTGGTGGTTATTTGTTTAAATGAAAAAGTATTTTCACTATTGTAATGGCTGAAATTTGTATTGAAATAAGTTCCTAATGTCAGTTTTCAAAGAGATACGATTACAAAGCTTGAAAAAACGTTAAAAAACGGCAAACGTTTGATGAAGCTGGTGGTTATTTGTTTAAATGGAAAAGTATTTTCACTATTGTAATTGCTAAAATTAGTATTGAAAATAAGCTCCTGATATCAGTTTTTCAAAGAGACACGATTGCAAAGCTTGAAAAAATGTTAAAAAACGGCAAACGTTTGATGGCACTGGTGGTTATTTGTTTAAATGAAAAAGTATTTTCACTATTGTAATTGCTAAAATTAGTATTGAAATAAGTGCCTGATATCAGTTTTTGAAAGAAACACGAATACAAAGCTTGAAAAAATGTTAAAAAACGGCAAACGTTTGATGGCGCTGGTGGTTATTTGTTTAAATGAAAAAGTATTTTCACTATTGTAATGGCTAAAATTAGTGTTGAAATAAGTGCCTAATGTCAGTTTTCAAAGAGACACGATTACAAAGATTGAAAAATTTTTAAAAAATGGCAAACGTTTGATGGCGCTGGTGGTTATTTGTTTAAATGAAAAAGTATTTTCACTATTGTAATGGCTAAAATTTGTATTGAAATAAGTTCCTAATGTCAGTTTTCAAAGAGACACGATTACATAGCTTGAAAAAATGTTAAAAAACGGCAAACGTTTGATGGCGCTGGTGGTTATTTGTTTAAATGAAAAAGTATTTTCACTATTGTAATGGCTAAAATTAGTATTGAAATAAGTGCCTGATATCAGTTTTTGAAAGAAACACGAATACAAAGCTTGAAAAAATGTTAAAAAACGGCAAACGTTTGATGGCACTGGTGGTTATTTGTTTAAATGAAAAAGTATTTTCACTATTGTAATTGCTAAAATTAGTATTGAAATAAGTGCCTGATATCAGTTTTTGAAAGAAACACGAATACAAAGCTTGAAAAAATGTTAAAAAACGGCAAACGTTTGATGACGCTGGTGGTTATTTGTTTAAATGAAAAAGTATTTTCACTATTGTAATGGCTAAAATTAGTATTGAAATAAGTGCCTAATGTCAGTTTTAGAAGAGACACGATTACTAAGCTTGAAAAATGTTAAAAAACGGCAAACGTTTGATGGCGCTGGTGGTTCTTTGTTTAAAGAAAAAGTATTTTCACAATTGTAATTGCTAAAATTAGTATAGAAATAAGTGCCTAATGTCAGTTTTCAAAGAGACACGATTACAAAGCTTGAAAAAATGTTAAAAAACGGCAAACATTTGATGGCGCTGGTGGTTATTTGTTTAAATGAAAAAGTATTTTCACTATTGTAATTGCTAAAATTAGTATTGAAAATAAGCTCCTGATATCAGTTTTTCAAAGAGACACGATTGCAAAGCTTGAAAAAATGTTAAAAAACGGCAAACGTTTGATGGCACTGGTGGTTATTTGTTTAAATGAAAAAGTATTTTCACTATTGTAATTGCTAAAATTAGTATTGAAATAAGTGCCTGATATCAGTTTTTGAAAGAAACACGAATACAAAGCTTGAAAAAATGTTAAAAAACGGCAAACGTTTGATGACGCTGGTGGTTATTTGTTTAAATGAAAAAGTATTTTCACTATTGTAATGGCTAAAATTAGTATTGAAATAAGTGCCTAATGTCAGTTTTAGAAGAGACACGATTACTAAGCTTAAAAAATGTTAAAAAACGGCAAACGTTTGATGGCGCTGGTGGTTCTTTGTTTAAAGAAAACAATTGTAATTGCTAAAATTAGTATTGAAATAAGTGCCTAATGTCAGTTTTCAAAGAGACACGATTACAAAGCTTGAAAAAATGTTAAAAAACGGCAAACATTTGATGGCGCTGGTGATTATTTGTTTAAATGAAAAAGTATTTTCACTATTGTAATTGCTAAAATTAGTATTGAAATAAGTGCCTGATATCAGTTTTTGAAAGAAACACGAATACAAAGCTTGAAAAAATGTTAAAAAACGGCAAACGTTTGATGGCACTGGTGGTTATTTGTTTAAATGAAAAAGTATTTTCACTATTGTAATTGCTAAAATTAGTATTGAAATAAGTGCCTGATATCAGTTTTTGAAAGAAACACGAATACAAAGCTTGAAAAAATGTTAAAAAACGGCAAACGTTTGATGACGCTGGTGGTTATTTGTTTAAATGAAAAAGTATTTTCACTATTGTAATGGCTAAAATTAGTATTGAAATAAGTGCCTAATGTCAGTTTTAGAAGAGACACGATTACAAAGCTTGAAAAAATGTTAAAAAACGGCAAACGTTTGATGGCGCTGGTGGTTCTTTGTTTAAAGAAAAAGTATTTTCACAATTGTAATGGCTAAAATTAGTATAGAAATAAGTGCCTAATGTCAGTTTTCAAAGAGACACGATTACAAAGCTTGAAAAAATGTTAAAAAACGGCAAACATTTGATGGCGCTGGTGGTTTTTTGTTTAAATGAAAAAGTATTTTCACTATTGTAATGGCTAAAATTAGTGTTGAAATAAGTGCCTAATGTCAGTTTTCAAAGAGACACGATTACTAAGCTTGAAAAATGTTAAAAAACGGCAAACGTTTGATGGCGCTGGTGGTTCTTTGTTTAAAGAAAAAGTATTTTCACAATTGTAATTGCTAAAATTAGTATAGAAATAAGTGCCTAATGTCAGTTTTCAAAGAGACACGATTACAAAGCTTGAAAAAATGTTAAAAAACGGCAAACATTTGATGGCGCTGGTGGTTATTTGTTTAAATGAAAAAGTATTTTCACTATTGTAATGGCTGAAATTTGTATTGAAATAAGTTCCTAATGTCAGTTTTCAAAGAGATACGATTACAAAGCTTGAAAAAACTTTAAAAAACGGCAAACGTTTGATGAAGCTGGTGGTTATTTGTTTAAATGAAAAAGTATTTTCACTATTGTAATTGCTAAAATTAGTATTGAAAATAAGCTCCTGATATCAGTTTTTCAAAGAGACACGATTGCAAAGCTTGAAAAAATGTTAAAAAACGGCAAACGTTTGATGGCACTGGTGGTTATTTGTTTAAATGAAAAAGTATTTTCACTATTGTAATTGCTAAAATTAGTATTGAAATAAGTGCCTGATATCAGTTTTTGAAAGAAACACGAATACAAAGCTTGAAAAAATGTTAAAAAACGGCAAACGTTTGATGGCGCTGGTGGTTATTTGTTTAAATGAAAAAGTATTTTCACTATTGTAATGGCTAAAATTAGTGTTGAAATAAGTGCCTAATGTCAGTTTTCAAAGAGACACGATTACAAAGCTTGAAAAATTTTTAAAAAAGGGCAAACGTTTGATGGCGCTGGTGGTTATTTGTTTAAATGAAAAAGTATTTTCACTATTGTAATGGCTAAAATTTGTATTGAAATAAGTTCCTAATGTCAGTTTTCAAAGAGACACGATTACATAGCTTGAAAAAATGTTAAAAAACGGCAAACGTTTGATGGCGCTGGTGGTTATTTGTTTAAATGAAAAAGTATTTTCACTATTGTAATGGCTAAAATTAGTATTGAAATAAGTGCCTGATATCAGTTTTTGAAAGAAACACGAATACAAAGCTTGAAAAAATGTTAAAAAACGGCAAACGTTTGATGGCACTGGTGATTATTTGTTTAAATGAAAAAGTATTTTCACTATTGTAATTGCTAAAATTAGTATTGAAATAAGTGCCTGATATCAGTTTTTGAAAGAAACACGAATACAAAGCTTGAAAAAATGTTAAAAAACGGCAAACGTTTGATGACGCTGGTGGTTATTTGTTTAAATGAAAAAGTATTTTCACTATTGTAATGGCTAAAATTTGTATTGAAATAAGTTCCTAATGTCAGTTTTCAAAGAGACACGATTACATAGCTTGAAAAAATGTTAAAAAACGGCAAACGTTTGATGGCGCTGGTGGTTATTTGTTTAAATGAAAAAGTATTTTCACTATTGTAATGGCTAAAATTAGTATTGAAATAAGTGCCTAATGTCCGTTTTCAAAGAGACACGATTACAAAGATTGAAAAAATTAAAAAAAATGGCAAACGTTTGATGGCGCTGGTGGTTATTTGTTTAATTGAAAAAGTATTTTCACAATTGTAATGGCTAAAATTAGTATAGAAATAAGTGCCTAATGTCAGTTTTCAAAGAGACACGATTACAAAGCTTGAAAAAATGTTAAAAAAGGCAAACGCTTGATGGCGCTGGTGGTTATTTGTTTAAATGAAAAAGTATTTTCACTACTGTAAGTGCTAAAATTAGGATAGAAATAAGTGCCTGATATCAGTTTTTGAAAGAGACATGATTATAAAGCTTGAAAAAATGTTAAAAAAAAAGAAAACACTTGATGGCGCTGGTGGTTCTTTGTTTAAAGAAAAAGTATTTTCACAATTGTAATGGCTAAAATTAGTATAGAAATAAGTGCCTAATGTCAGTTTTCAAAGAGACACGATTACAAAGCTTGAAAAAATGTTAAAAAATGGCAAACGCTTGATGGCGCTAGTGGCTATTTGTTTAAATGAAAAAGTAGTTTCACTATTGTAATTGCTAAAATTAGGATAGAAATAAGTGCCTGATATCAGTTTTTGAAAGAGACATGATTATAAAGCTTGAAAAAATGTTAAAAAAAAGAAAACACTTGATGGCGCTGGTGGTTTTGTTTAACTTAAAAAGTAGTTGCACTATTGTAATTGCTAAAATTAGTAGAGAAATAACTGTCTGATATCAGTTTTTGAAAGAAACACGATTACAAAGCTTGAAAAAATGTTAAAGAACGCCAAACGTTTGATGGCGCTGGCGGTTATTTGTTTAAATGAAAAAGTATTTTCACTATTGTAATGGCTAAAATTAGTATTGAAATAAGTGCCTAATGTCAGTTTTCAAAGAGACGCGATTACAAAGCTTGAAAAAATGTTAAAAAACGGCAAACATTTGATGGCGCTGGTGGTTATTTGTTTAAATGAAAAAGTATTTTCAGTATTGTAATGGCTAAAATTAGTATTGAAATAAGTGCCTAATGTCAGTTTTCAAAGAGACGCGATTACAAAGCTTGAAAAAATGTTAAAAAACGGCAAACATTTGATGGCGCTGGTGGTTATTTGTTTAAATGAAAAAGTATTTTCAGTATTGTAATGGCTAAAATTAGTATTGAAATAAGTGCCTAATGTCAGTTTTCAAAGAGACACGATTACAAAGCTTGAAAAAATGTTAAAAAACGGCAAACATTTGATGGCGCTGGTGGTTATTTGTTTAAATGAAAAAGTATTTTCAGTATTGTAATGGCTAAAATTAGTATTGAAATAAGTTCCTAATGTCAGTTTTCAAAGAGACACGATTACAAAGCTTGAAAAAATGTTTAAAAAAGGCAAACTTTTGATGGCGCTGCTGATTATTTGTTTAAATGAAAAAGTATTTTCAGTATTGTAATGGCTAAAATTAGTATTGAAATAAGTGCCTAATGTCAGTTTTCAAAGAGACACGATTACAAAGCTTGAAAAAATGTTTAAAAAGGCAAACATTTGATGGCGCTGGTGGTTATTTGTTTAAATGAAAAAGTATTTTCACTATTGTAATGGCTAAAATTAGTATTGAAATAAGTGCCTAATGTCAGTTTTCAAAGAGACGCGATTACAAAGCTTGAAAAAATGTTAAAAAACGGCAAACATTTGATGGCGCTGGTGGTTATTTGTTTAAATGAAAAAGTATTTTCAGTATTGTAATGGCTAAAATTAGTATTGAAATAAGTGCCTAATGTCAGTTTTCAAAGAGACGCGATTACAAAGCTTGAAAAAATGTTAAAAAACGGCAAACCTTGATGGCGCTGCTGATTATTTGTTTAAATGAAAAAGTATTTTCAGTATTGTAATGGCTAAAATTAGTATTGAAATAAGTGCCTAATGTCAGTTTTCAAAGAGACACGATTACAAAGCTTGAAAAAATGTTAAAAAACGGCAAACTTTTGATGGCGCTGCTGATTATTTGTTTAAATGAAAAAGTATTTTCAGTATTGTAATGGTTAAAATTAGTATTGAAATAAGTGCCTAATGTCAGTTTTCAAAGAGACGCGATTACAAAGCTTGAAAAAATGTTAAAAAACGGCAAACATTTGATGGCGCTGGTGGTTATTTGTTTAAATGAAAAAGTATTTTCACTATTGTAATGGCTAAAATTAGTATTGAAATAAGTGCCTAATGTCAGTTTTCAAAGAGACGCGATTACAAAGCTTGAAAAAATGTTAAAAAACGGCAAACATTTGATGGCGCTGGTGGTTATTTGTTTAAATGAAAAAGTATTTTCACTATTGTAATGGCTAAAATTAGTATTGAAATAAGTGCCTAATGTCAGTTTTCAAAGAGACGCGATTACAAAGCTTGAAAAAATGTTAAAAAACGGCAAACGTTTGATGGCACTGGTGGTTATTTGTTTAAATGAAAAAGTATTTTCACTATTGTAATTGCTAAAATTAGTATTGAAATAAGTGCCTGATATCAGTTTTTTAAAGAGACACGATTACAAAGCTTGAAAAAATGTTAAAAAACGGCAAACGCTTGATGGCGCTGGTGGCTATTTATTTAAATGAAAAGGTATTGTCACTATTGTAATGGCTAAAATTAGTATTGAAATAAGTGCCTAATGTCAGTTTTCAAAGAGACACAATTACAAAGATTGAAAAATTTTTAAAAAATGGCAAACGTTTGATGGCGCTGGTGGTTATTTGTTTAAATGAAAAAGTATTTTCACTATTGTAATTGCTAAAATTAGTATTGAAATAAGTGCCTGATATCAGTTTTTTAAAGAGACACGATTACAAAGCTTGAAAAAATGTTAAAAAATGGCAAACATTTGATGGCGCTGGTGGTTATTTGTTTAAATGAAAAAGTATTTTCACTATTGTGATGGCTATAATTAGTATTGAAATAAGTGCCTAATGTCAGTTTTCAAAGAGACACGATTACAAAGCTTGAAAAAATGTTAAAAAAGGCAAACTTTTGATGGCGCTGCTGATTATTTGTTTAAATGAAAAAGTATTTTCAGTATTGTAATGGCTAAAATTAGTATTGAAATAAGTGCCTAATGTCAGTTTTCAAAGAGACGCGATTACAAAGCTTGAAAAAATGTTAAAAAACGGCAAACATTTGATGGCGCTGGTGGTTATTTGTTTAAATGAAAAAGTATTTTCACTATTGTAATGGCTAAAATTAGTATTGAAATAAGTTCCTAATGTCAGTTTTCAAAGAGACACGATTACAAAGCTTGAAAAAATGTTAAAAAACGGCAAACTTTTGATGGCGCTGCTGATTATTTGTTTAAATGAAAAAGTATTTTCAGTATTGTAATGGCTAAAATTAGTATTGAAATAAGTGCCTAATGTCAGTTTTCAAAGAGACTCGATTACAAAGCTTGAAAAAATGTTAAAAAACGGCAAACATTTGATGGCGCTGGTGGTTATTTGTTTAAATGAAAAAAGTATTTTCACTATTGTAATGGCTAAAATTAGTATTGAAATAAGTGCCTGATATCAGTTTTTAAAGAGACACGATTACAAAGCTTGAAAAAATGTTAAAAAACGGCAAACGCTTGATGGCGCTGGTGGCTATTTATTTAAATGAAAAGGTATTGTCACTACTGTAATGGCTAAAATTAGTATTGAAATAAGTGCCTAATGTCAGTTTTCAAAGAGACACGATTACAAAGATTGAAAAAATTTTAAAAAATGGCAAACGTTTGATGGCGCTGGTGGTTATTTGTTTAAATGAAAAAGTATTTTCACTATTGTGATGGCTATAATTAGTATTGAAATAAGTGCCTAATGTCAGTTTTAGAAGAGACACGATTACGAAGCTTGAAAAATGTTAAAAAACGGCAAACGTTTGATGGCGCTGGTGGTTCTTTGTTTAAAGAAAAAGTATTTTCACAATTGTAATGGCTAAAATTAGTATAGAAATAAGTGCCTAATGTCAGTTTTCAAAGAGACACGATTACAAAGCTTGAAAAAATGTTAAAAAACGGCAAACGTTTGATGAAGCTGGTGGTTATTTGTTTAAATGAAAAAGTATTTTCACTATTGTAATTGCTAAAATTAGTATTGAAATAAGCTCCTGATATCAGTTTTTCAAAGAGACACGATTGCAAAGCTTGAAAAAATGTTAAAAAACGGCAAACATTTGATGGCGCTGGTGGTTATTTGTTTAAATGAAAAAGTATTTTCACTATTGTAATTGCTAAAATTAGTATTGAAATAAGTGCCTAATGTCAGTTTTCAAAGAGATACGATTACAAAGCTTGAAAAAACGTTAAAAAACGGCAAACGTTTGATGAAGCTGGTGGTTATTTGTTTAAATGAAAAAGTATTTTCACTATTGTAATTGCTAAAATTAGTATTGAAATAAGCTCCTGATATCAGTTTTTCAAAGAGACACGATTGCAAAGCTTGAAAAAATGTTAAAAAACGGCAAACGTTTGATGGCACTGGTGGTTATTTGTTTAAATGAAAAAGTATTTTCACTATTGTAATTGCTAAAATTAGTATTGAAATAAGTGCCTAATGTCAGTTTTAGAAGAGACACAATTACGAAGCTTGAAAAATGTTAAAAAACGGCAAACGTTTGATGGCGCTGGTGGTTCTTTGTTTAAAGAAAAAGTATTTTCACAATTGTAATGGCTAAAATTAGTATAGAAATAAGTGCCTAATGTCAGTTTTCAAAGAGACACGATTACAAAGATTGAAAAATTTTTAAAAAATGGCAAACGTTTGATGGCGCTGGTGGTTATTTGTTTAAATGAAAAAGTATTTTCACTATTGTAATGGCTAAAATTTGTATTGAAATAAGTTCCTAATGTCAGTTTTCAAAGAGATACGATTACAAAGCTTGAAAAAACGTTAAAAAACGGCAAACGTTTGATGAAGCTGGTGGTTATTTGTTTAAATGAAAAAGTATTTTCACTATTGTAATTGCTAAAATTAGTATTGAAATAAGCTCCTGATATCAGTTTTTCAAAGAGACACGATTGCAAAGCTTGAAAAAATGTTAAAAAACGGCAAACGTTTGATGGCACTGGTGGTTATTTGTTTAAATGAAAAAGTATTTTCACTATTGTAATTGCTAAAATTAGTATTGAAATAAGTGCCTAATGTCAGTTTTAGAAGAGACACAATTACGAAGCTTGAAAAATGTTAAAAAACGGCAAACGTTTGATGGCGCTGGTGGTTCTTTGTTTAAAGAAAAAGTATTTTCACAATTGTAATGGCTAAAATTAGTATAGAAATAAGTGCCTAATGTCAGTTTTCAAAGAGACACGATTACAAAGATTGAAAAATTTTTAAAAAATGGCAAACGTTTGATGGCGCTGGTGGTTATTTGTTTAAATGAAAAAGTATTTTCACTATTGTAATGGCTAAAATTTGTATTGAAATAAGTTCCTAATGTCAGTTTTCAAAGAGACACGATTACAAAGATTGAAAAAATTTAAAAAAATGGCAAACGTTTGATGGCGCTGGTGGTTATTTGTTTAAATGAAAAAGTATTTTCACTATTGTAATGGCTAAAATTAGTATTGAAATAAGTTCCTAATGACAGTTTTCAAAGAGACACGATTACAAAGCTTGAAAAAATGTTAAAAAACGGCAAACTTTGATGGCGCTGCTGATTATTTGTTTAAATGAAAAAGTATTTTCAGTATTGTAATGGCTAAAATTAGTATTGAAATAAGTGCCTAATGTCAGTTTTCAAAGAGACGCGATTAAAAAGCTTGAAAAAATGTTAAAAAACGGCAAACATTTGATGGCGCTGGTGGTTATTTGTTTAAATGAAAAAGTATTTTCACTATTGTAAAGGCTAAAATTAGTATTGAAATAAGTGCCTAATGTCAGTTTTCAAAGAGACGCGATTACAAAGCTTGAAAAAATGTTAAAAAACGGCAAACATTTGATGGCGCTGGTGGTTATTTGTTTAAATGAAAAAGTATTTTCACTATTGTAATGGCTAAAATTAGTATTGAAATAAGTGCCTAATGTCAGTTTTCAAAGAGACACGATTACAAAGCTTGAAAAAATGTTAAAAAACGGCAAACATTTGATGGCGCTGGTGGTTATTTGTTTAAATGAAAAAGTATTTTCACTATTGTAATGGCTAAAATTAGTATTGAAATAAGTGCCTAATGTCAGTTTTCAAAGAGACACGATTACAAAGCTTGAAAAAATATTAAAAAACGGCAAACGTTTGATGGCACTGGTGGTTATTTGTTTAAATGAAAAAGTATTTTCACTATTGTAATTGCTAAAATTAGTATTGAAATAAGTGCCTGATATCAGTTTTTTAAAGAGACACGATTACAAAGCTTGAAAAAATGTTAAAAAACGGCAAACGCTTGATGGCGCTGGTGGCTATTTATTTAAATGAAAAGGTATTGTCACTACTGTAATTGCTAAAATTAGTATTGAAATAAGTGCCTAATGTCAGTTTTCAAAGAGACACGATTACAAAGCTTGAAAAATTTTTAAAAAATGGCAAACGTTTGATGGCGCTGGTGGTTATTTGTTTAAATGAAAAAGTATTTTCACTATTGTAATGGCTAAAATTAGTATAGAAATAAGTGCCTAATGTCAGTTTTCAAAGAGACACGATTACAAAGCTTGAAAAAATGTTAAAAAACGGCAAACGTTATATGGCGCTGGTGGTTCTTTGTTTAAAGAAAAAGTATTTTCACAATTGTAATGGCTAAAATTAGTATAGAAATAAGTGCCTAATGTCAGTTTTCAAAGAGACACGATTACAAAGCTTGAAAAAATGTTAAAAAACGGCAAACATTTGATGGCGCTGGTGGTTATTTGTTTAAATGAAAAAGTATTTTCACTATTGTAATGGCTAAAATTAGTGTTGAAATAAGTGCCTAATGTCAGTTTTCAAAGAGACACGATTACTAAGCTTGAAAAATGTTAAAAAACGGCAAACGTTTGATGGCGCTGGTGGTTCTTTGTTTAAAGAAAAAGTATTTTCACAATTGTAATTGCTAAAATTAGTATAGAAATAAGTGCCTAATGTCAGTTTTCAAAGAGACACGATTACAAAGCTTGAAAAAATGTTAAAAAACGGCAAACATTTGATGGCGCTGGTGGTTATTTGTTTAAATGAAAAAGTATTTTCACTATTGTAATGGCTGAAATTGTATTGAAATAAGTCCTAATGTCAGTTTTCAAAGAGATACGATTACAAAGCTTGAAAAAACGTTAAAAAACGGCAAACGTTTGATGAAGCTGGTGGTTATTTGTTTAAATGAAAAAGTATTTTCACTATTGTAATTGCTAAAATTAGTATTGAAAATAAGCTCCTGATATCAGTTTTCAAAGAGACACGATTGCAAAGCTTGAAAAAATGTTAAAAAACGGCAAACGTTTGATGGCACTGGTGGTTATTTGTTTAAATGAAAAAGTATTTTCACTATTGTAATTGCTAAAATTAGTATTGAAATAAGTGCCTGATATCAGTTTTTGAAAGAAACACGAATACAAAGCTTGAAAAAATGTTAAAAAACGGCAAACGTTTGATGGCGCTGGTGGTTATTTGTTTAAATGAAAAAGTATTTTCACTATTGTAATGGCTAAAATTAGTGTTGAAATAAGTGCCTAATGTCAGTTTTCAAAGAGACACGATTACAAAGATTGAAAAAATTTAAAAAATGGCAAACGTTTGATGGCGCTGGTGGTTATTTGTTTAAATGAAAAAGTATTTTCACTATTGTAATGGCTAAAATTTGTATTGAAATAAGTGCCTAATGTCAGTTTTCAAAGAGACACGATTACATAGCTTGAAAAAATGTTAAAAAACGGCAAACGTTTGATGGCGCTGGTGGTTATTTGTTTAAATGAAAAAGTATTTTCGCTATTGTAATGGCTAAAATTAGTATTGAAATAAGTGCCTGATATCAGTTTTTGAAAGAAACACGAATACAAAGCTTGAAAAAATGTTAAAAAACGGCAAACGTTTGATGGCACTGGTGATTATTTGTTTAAATGAAAAAGTATTTTCACTATTGTAATTGCTAAAATTAGTATTGAAATAAGTGCCTGATATCAGTTTTTGAAAGAAACACGAATACAAAGCTTGAAAAAATGTTAAAAAACGGCAAACGTTTGATGACGCTGGTGGTTATTTGTTTAAATGAAAAAGTATTTTCACTATTGTAATGGCTAAAATTAGTATTGAAATAAGTGCCTAATGTCAGTTTTAGAAGAGACACGATTACTAAGCTTGAAAAAATGTTAAAAAACGGCAAACGTTTGATGGCGCTGGTGGTTCTTTGTTTAAAGAAAAAGTATTTTCACAATTGTAATGGCTAAAATTAGTATAGAAATAAGTGCCTAATGTCAGTTTTCAAAGAGACACGATTACAAAGCTTGAAAAAATGTTAAAAAACGGCAAACATTTGATGGCGCTGGTGGTTATTTGTTTAAATGAAAAAGTATTTTCACTATTGTAATGGCTGAAATTTGTATTGAAATAAGTTCCTAATGTCAGTTTTCAAAGAGATACGATTACAAAGCTTGAAAAAACGTTAAAAAACGGCAAACGTTTGATGAAGCTGGTGGTTATTTGTTTAAATGAAAAAGTATTTTCACTATTGTAATTGCTAAAATTAGTATTGAAAATAAGCTCCTGATATCAGTTTTTCAAAGAGACACGATTGCAAAGCTTGAAAAAATGTTAAAAAACGGCAAACGTTTGATGACGCTGGTGGTTATTTGTTTAAATGAAAAAGTATTTTCACTATTGTAATGGCTAAAATTAGTATTGAAATAAGTGCCTAATGTCAGTTTTAGAAGAGACACGATTACTAAGCTTAAAAAATGTTAAAAAACGGCAAACGTTTGATGGCGCTGGTGGTTCTTTGTTTAAAGAAAAAGTATTTTCACAATTGTAATTGCTAAAATTAGTATAGAAATAAGTGCCTAATGTCAGTTTTCAAAGAGACACGATTACAAAGCTTGAAAAAATGTTAAAAAACGGCAAACATTTGATGGCGCTGGTGATTATTTGTTTAAATGAAAAAGTATTTTCACTATTGTAATTGCTAAAATTAGTATTGAAATAAGTGCCTGATATCAGTTTTTGAAAGGAACACGAATACAAAGCTTGAAAAAATGTTAAAAAACGGCAAACGTTTGATGGCACTGGTGATTATTTGTTTAAATGAAAAAGTATTTTCACTATTGTAATTGCTAAAATTAGTATTGAAATAAGTGCCTGATATCAGTTTTTGAAAGAAACACGAATACAAAGCTTGAAAAAATGTTAAAAAACGGCAAACGTTTGATGGCGCTGGTGGTTATTTGTTTAAATGAAAAAGTATTTTCACTATTGTAATGGCTAAAATTAGTATTGAAATAAGTGCCTAATGTCAGTTTTAGAAGAGACGCGATTACAAAGCTTGAAAAAATGTTAAAAAACGGCAAACGTTTGATGGCGCTGGTGGTTATTTGTTTAAATGAAAAAGTATTTTCACAATTGTAATGGCTAAAATTAGTATAGAAATAAGTGCCTAATGTCAGTTTTCAAAGAGACACGATTACAAAGCTTGAAAAAATGTTAAAAAACGGCAAACATTTGATGGCGCTGGTGGTTTTTTGTTTAAATGAAAAAGTATTTTCACTATTGTAATGGCTAAAATTAGTGTTGAAATAAGTGCCTAATGTCAGTTTTCAAAGAGACACGATTACTAAGCTTGAAAAATGTTAAAAAACGGCAAACGTTTGATGGCGCTGGTGGTTCTTTGTTTAAAGAAAAAGTATTTTCACAATTGTAATTGCTAAAATTAGTATAGAAATAAGTGCCTAATTTCAGTTTTCAAAGAGACACGATTACAAAGCTTGAAAAAATGTTAAAAAACGGCAAACATTTGATGGCGCTGGTGGTTATTTGTTTAAATGAAAAAGTATTTTCACTATTGTAATGGCTGAAATTTGTATTGAAATAAGTTCCTAATGTCAGTTTTCAAAGAGATACGATTACAAAGCTTGAAAAAACGTTAAAAAACGGCAAACGTTTGATGAAGCTGGTGGTTATTTGTTTAAATGAAAAAGTATTTTCACTATTGTAATTGCTAAAATTAGTATTGAAAATAAGCTCCTGATATCAGTTTTTCAAAGAGACACGATTGCAAAGCTTGAAAAAATGTTAAAAAACGGCAAACGTTTGATGGCACTGGTGGTTATTTGTTTAAATGAAAAAGTATTTTCACTATTGTAATTGCTAAAATTAGTATTGAAATAAGTGCCTGATATCAGTTTTTGAAAGAAACACGAATACAAAGCTTGAAAAAATGTTAAAAAACGGCAAACGTTTGATGGCGCTGGTGGTTATTTGTTTAAATGAAAAAGTATT
Organism: Artemia sinica; assembly: GCA_027921565.1. Classification (NCBI taxonomy): domain Eukaryota; kingdom Metazoa; phylum Arthropoda; class Branchiopoda; order Anostraca; family Artemiidae; genus Artemia; species Artemia sinica. Next base: position 48,125,572 of record CM051274.1, on the reverse strand, counting down.
TTCACTATTGTAATGGCTAAAATTAGTGTTGAAATAAGTGCCTAATGTCAGTTTTCAAAGAGACACGATTACAAAGCTTGAAAAATTTTTAAAAAATGGCAAACGTTTGATGGCGCTGGTGGTTATTTGTTTAAATGAAAAAGTATTTTCACTATTGTAATGGCTAAAATTTGTATTGAAATAAGTTCCTAATGTCAGTTTTCAAAGAGACACGATTACATAGCTTGAAAAAATGTTAAAAAACGGCAAACGTTTGATGGCGCTGGTGGTTATTTGTTTAAATCAAAAAGTATTTTCACTATTGTAATGGCTAAAATTAGTATTGAAATAAGTGCCTGATATCAGTTTTTGAAAGAAACACGAATACAAAGCTTGAAAAAATGTTAAAAAACGGCAAACGTTTGATGGCACTGGTGATTATTTGTTTAAATGAAAAAGTATTTTCACTATTGTAATTGCTAAAATTAGTATTGAAATAAGTGCCTGATATCAGTTTTTGAAAGAAACACGAATACAAAGCTTGAAAAAATGTTAAAAAACGGCAAACGTTTGATGACGCTGGTGGTTATTTGTTTAAATGAAAAAGTATTTTCACTATTGTAATGGCTAAAATTTGTATTGAAATAAGTTCCTAATGTCAGTTTTCAAAGAGACACGATTACATAGCTTGAAAAAATGTTAAAAAACGGCAAACGTTTGATGGCGCTGGTGGTTATTTGTTTAAATGAAAAAGTATTTTCACTATTGTAATGGCTAAAATTAGTATTGAAATAAGTGCCTAATGTCCGTTTTCAAAGAGACACGATTACAAAGATTGAAAAAATTTAAAAAAATGGCAAACGTTTGATGGCGCTGGTGGTTATTTGTTTAATTGAAAAAGTATTTTCACAATTGTAATGGCTAAAATTAGTATAGAAATAAGTGCCTAATGTCAATTTTCAAAGAGACACGATTACAAAGCTTGAAAAAATGTTAAAAAACGGCAAACGCTTGATGGCGCTGGTGGTTATTTGTTTAAATGAAAAAGTATTTTCACTACTGTAAGTGCTAAAATTAGTATTGAAATAAGTGCCTAATGTCAGTTTTTCAAAGAGACACGATTACAAAGCTTGAAAAAGTGTTAAAAAATGGCAAACGCTTGATGGCGCTAGTGGCTATTTGTTCAAATGAAAAAGTAGTTTCACTATTGTAATTGCTAAAATTAGGATAGAAATAAGTGCCTGATATCAGTTTTTGAAAGAGACATGATTATAAAGCTTGAAAAAATGTTAAAAAAAAGAAAACACTTGATGGCGCTGGTGGTTTTGTTTAACTTAAAAAGTAGTTGCACTATTGTAATTGCTAAAATTAGTAGAGAAATAACTGTCTGATATCAGTTTTTGAAAGAAACACGATTACAAAGCTTGAAAAAATGTTAAAGAACGCCAAACGTTTGATGGCGCTGGCGGTTATTTGTTTAAATGAAAAAGTATTTTCACTATTGTAATGGCTAAACTTAGTATTGAAATAAGTGCCTAATGTCAGTTTTCAAAGAGACGCGATTACAAAGCTTGAAAAAATGTTAAAAAACGGCAAACATTTGATGGCGCTGGTGGTTATTTGTTTAAATGAAAAAGTATTTTCACTATTGTAATGGCTAAATATAGTATTGAAATAAGTGCCTAATGTCAGTTTTCAAAGAGACACGATTACAAAGCTTGAAAAAATGTTAAATAACGGCAAACTTTTGATGGCGCTGCTGATTATTTGTTTAAATGAAAAAGTATTTTCAGTATTGTAATGGCTAAAATTAGTATTGAAATAAGTGCCTAATGTCAGTTTTCAAAGAGACACGATTACAAAGCTTGAAAAAATGTTAAAAAAGGCAAACTTTTGATGGCGCTGCTGATTATTTGTTTAAATGAAAAAGTATTTTCAGTATTGTAATGGCTAAAATTAGTATTGAAATAAGTGCCTAATGTCAGTTTTCAAAGAGACGCGATTACAAAGCTTGAAAAAATGTTAAAAAACGGCAAACATTTGATGGCGCTGGTGGTTATTTGTTTAAATGAAAAAGTATTTTCAGTATTGTAATGGCTAAAATTAGTATTGAAATAAGTGCCTAATGTCAGTTTTCAAAGAGACGCGATTACAAAGCTTGAAAAAATGTTAAAAAACGGCAAACATTTGATGGCGCTGGTGGTTATTTGTTTAAATGAAAAAGTATTTTCAGTATTGTAATGGCTAAAATTAGTATTGAAATAAGTGCCTAATGTCAGTTTTCAAAGAGACACGATTACAAAGCTTGAAAAAATGTTAAAAAACGGCAAACTTTTGATGGCGCTGCTGATTATTTGTTTAAATGAAAAAGTATTTTCAGTATTGTAATGGCTAAAATTAGTATTGAAATAAGTGCCTAATGTCAGTTTTCAAAGAGACACGATTACAAAGCTTGAAAAAATGTTAAAAAACGGCAAACTTTTGATGGCGCTGCTGATTATTTGTTTAAATGAAAAAGTATTTTCAGTATTGTAATGGCTAAAATTAGTATTGAAATAAGTGCCTAATGTCAGTTTTCAAAGAGACACGATTACAAAGCTTGAAAAAATGTTAAAAAAGGCAAACGTTTGATGGCGCTGGTGGTTATTTGTTTAAATGAAAAAGTATTTTCAGTATTGTAATGGCTAAAATTAGTATTGAAATAAGTGCCTAATGTCAGTTTTCAAAGAGACGCGATTACAAAGCTTGAAAAAATGTTAAAAAACGGCAAACATTTGATGGCGCTGGTGGTTATTTGTTTAAATGAAAAAGTATTTTCAGTATTGTAATGGCTAAAATTAGTATTGAAATAAGTGCCTAATGTCAGTTTTCAAAGAGACGCGATTACAAAGCTTGAAAAAATGTTAAAAAACGGCAAACATTTGATGGCGCTGGTGGTTATTTGTTTAAATGAAAAAGTATTTTCAGTATTGTAATGGCTAAAATTAGTATTGAAATAAGTGCCTAATGTCAGTTTTCAAAGAGACGCGATTACAAAGCTTGAAAAAATGTTAAAAAACGGCAAACATTTGATGGCGCTGGTGGTTATTTGTTTAAATGAAAAAGTATTTTCAGTATTGTAATGGCTAAAATTAGTATTGAAATAAGTGCCTAATGTCAGTTTTCAAAGAGACACGATTACAAAGCTTGAAAAAATGTTAAAAAACGGCAAACATTTGATGGCGCTGGTGGTTATTTGTTTAAATGAAAAAGTATTTTCAGTATTGTAATGGCTAAAATTAGTATTGAAATAAGTGCCTAATGTCAGTTTTCAAAGAGACGCGATTACAAAGCTTGAAAAAATGTTAAAAAACGGCAAACATTTGATGGCGCTGGTGGTTATTTGTTTAAATGAAAAAGTATTTTCAGTATTGTAATGGCTAAAATTAGTATTGAAATAAGTGCCTAATGTCAGTTTTCAAAGAGACGCGATTACAAAGCTTGAAAAAATGTTAAAAAACGGCAAACATTTGATGGCGCTGGTGGTTATTTGTTTAAATGAAAAAGTATTTTCAGTATTGTAATGGCTAAAATTAGTATTGAAATAAGTGCCTAATGTCAGTTTTCAAAGAGACGCGATTACAAAGCTTGAAAAAATGTTAAAAAACGGCAAACTTTTGATGGCGCTGCTGATTATTTGTTTAAATGAAAAAGTATTTTCAGTATTGTAATGGCTAAAATTAGTATTGAAATAAGTGCCTAATGTCAGTTTTCAAAGAGACGCGATTACAAAGCTTGAAAAAATGTTAAAAAACGGCAAACATTTGATGGCGCTGGTGGTTATTTGTTTAAATGAAAAAGTATTTTCACTATTGTAATGGCTAAAATTAGTATTGAAATAAGTGCCTAATGTCAGTTTTCAAAGAGACGCGATTACAAAGCTTGAAAAAATGTTAAAAAACGGCAAACATTTGATGGCGCTGGTGGTTATTTGTTTAAATGAAAAAGTATTTTCACTATTGTAATGGCTAAAATTAGTATTGAAATAAGTGCCTAATGTCAGTTTTCAAAGAGACGCGATTACAAAGCTTGAAAAAATGTTAAAAAACGGCAAACGTTTGATGGCACTGGTGGTTATTTGTTTAAATGAAAAAGTATTTTCACTATTGTAATTGCTAAAATTAGTATTGAAATAAGTGCCTGATATCAGTTTTTTAAAGAGACACGATTACAAAGCTTGAAAAAATGTTAAAAAACGGCAAACGCTTGATGGCGCTGGTGGCTGTTTATTTAAATGAAAAGGTATTGTCACTATTGTAATGGCTAAAATTAGTATTGAAATAAGTGCCTAATGTCAGTTTTCAAAGAGACACGATTACAAAGATTGAAAAATTTTTAAAAAATGGCAAACGTTTGATGGCGCTGGTGGTTATTTGTTTAAATGAAAAAGTATTTTCACTATTGTAATTGCTAAAATTAGTATTGAAATAAGTGCCTGATATCAGTTTTTTAAAGAGACACGATTACAAAGCTTGAAAAAATGTTAAAAAACGGCAAACATTTGATGGCGCTGGTGGTTATTTGTTTAAATGAAAAAGTATTTTCACTATTGTAATGGCTAAAATTAGTATTGAAATAAGTGCCTAATGTCAGTTTTCAAAGAGACACGATTACAAAGCTTGAAAAAATGTTAAAAAAGGCAAACTTTTGATGGCGCTGCTGATTATTTGTTTAAATGAAAAAGTATTTTCAGTATTGTAATGGCTAAAATTAGTATTGAAATAAGTGCCTAATGTCAGTTTTCAAAGAGACGCGATTACAAAGCTTGAAAAAACGTTAAAAAACGGCAAACATTTGATGGCGCTGGTGGTTATTTGTTTAAATGAAAAAGTATTTTCACTATTGTAATGGCTAAAATTAGTATTGAAATAAGTTCCTAATGTCAGTTTTCAAAGAGACACGATTACAAAGCTTGAAAAAATGTTAAAAAACGGCAAACTTTGATGGCGCTGCTGATTATTTGTTTAAATGAAAAAGTATTTTCAGTATTGTAATGGCTAAAATTAGTATTGAAATAAGTGCCTAATGTCAGTTTTCAAAGAGACGCGATTACAAAGCTTGAAAAAATGTTAAAAAACGGCAAACATTTGATGGCGCTGGTGGTTATTTGTTTAAATGAAAAAGTATTTTCACTATTGTAATTGCTAAAATTAGTATTGAAATAAGTGCCTGATGTCAGTTTTTAAAGAGACACGATTACAAAGCTTGAAAAAATGTTAAAAAACGGCAAACGCTTGATGGCGCTGGTGGCTATTTATTTAAATGAAAAGGTATTGTCACTACTGTAATGGCTAAAATTAGTATTGAAATAAGTGCCTAATGTCAGTTTTCAAAGAGACACGATTACAAAGATTGAAAAATTTTTAAAAAATGGCAAACGTTTGATGGCGATGGTGGTTATTTGTTTAAATGAAAAAGTATTTTCACTATTGTGATGGCTATAATTAGTATTGAAATAAGTGCCTAATGTCAGTTTTAGAAGAGACACGATTACGAAGCTTGAAAAATGTTAAAAAACGGCAAACGTTTGATGGCGCTGGTGGTTCTTTGTTTAAAGAAAAAGTATTTTCACAATTGTAATGGCTAAAATTAGTATAGAAATAAGTGCCTAATGTCAGTTTTCAAAGAGACACGATTACAAAGCTTGAAAAAATGTTAAAAAACGGCAAACGTTTGATGAAGCTGGTGGTTATTTGTTTAAATGAAAAAGTATTTTCACTATTGTAATTGCTAAAATTAGTATTGAAATAAGCTCCTGATATCAGTTCTTCAAAGAGACACGATTGCAAAGCTTGAAAAAATTTTAAAAAACGGCAAACATTTGATGGCGCTGGTGGTTATTTGTTTAAATGAAAAAGTATTTTCACTATTGTAATTGCTAAAATTAGTATTGAAATAAGTGCCTAATGTCAGTTTTCAAAGAGATACGATTACAAAGCTTGAAAAAACGTTAAAAAACGGCAAACGTTTGATGAAGCTGGTGGTTATTTGTTTAAATGAAAAAGTATTTTCACTATTGTAATTGCTAAAATTAGTATTGAAATAAGCTCCTGATATCAGTTTTTCAAAGAGACACGATTGCAAAGCTTGAAAAAATGTTAAAAAACGGCAAACGTTTGATGGCACTGGTGGTTATTTGTTTAAATGAAAAAGTATTTTCACTATTGTAATTGCTAAAATTAGTATTGAAATAAGTGCCTAATGTCAGTTTTAGAAGAGACACAATTACGAAGCTTGAAAAATGTTAAAAAACGGCAAACGTTTGATGGCGCTGGTGGTTCTTTTTTTAAAGAAAAAGTATTTTCACAATTGTAATGGCTAAAATTAGTATAGAAATAAGTGCCTAATGTCAGTTTTCAAAGAGACACGATTACAAAGATTGAAAAATTTTTAAAAAATGGCAAACGTTTGATGGCGCTGGTGGTTATTTGTTTAAATGAAAAAGTATTTTCACTATTGTAATGGCTAAAATTTGTATTGAAATAAGTTCCTAATGTCAGTTTTCAAAGAGATACGATTACAAAGCTTGAAAAAACGTTAAAAAACGGCAAACGTTTGATGAAGCTGGTGGTTATTTGTTTAAATGAAAAAGTATTTTCACTATTGTAATTGCTAAAATTAGTATTGAAATAAGCTCCTGATATCAGTTTTTCAAAGAGACACGATTGCAAAGCTTGAAAAAATGTTAAAAAACGGCAAACGTTTGATGGCACTGGTGGTTATTTGTTTAAATGAAAAAGTATTTTCACTATTATAATTGCTAAAATTAGTATTGAAATAAGTGCCTAATGTCAGTTTTAGAAGAGACACAATTACGAAGCTTGAAAAATGTTAAAAAACGGCAAACGTTTGATGGCGCTGGTGGTTCTTTGTTTAAAGAAAAAGTATTTTCACAATTGTAATGGCTAAAATTAGTATAGAAATAAGTGCCTAATGTCAGTTTTCAAAGAGACACGATTACAAAGATTGAAAAATTTTTAAAAAATGGCAAACGTTTGATGGCGCTGGTGGTTATTTGTTTAAATGAAAAAGTATTTTCACTATTGTAATGGCTAAAATTTGTATTGAAATAAGTTCCTAATGTCAGTTTTCAAAGAGATACGATTACAAAGCTTGAAAAAACGTTAAAAAACGGCAAACGTTTGATGAAGCTGGTGGTTATTTGTTTAAATGAAAAAGTATTTTCACTATTGTAATTGCTAAAATTAGTATTGAAATAAGCTCCTGATATCAGTTTTTCAAAGAGACACGATTGCAAAGCTTGAAAAAATGTTAAAAAACGGCAAACGTTTGATGGCACTGGTGGTTATTTGTTTAAATGAAAAAGTATTTTCACTATTGTAATTGCTAAAATTAGTATTGAAATAAGTGCCTAATGTCAGTTTTAGAAGAGACACAATTACGAAGCTTGAAAAATGTTAAAAAACGGCAAACGTTTGATGGCGCTGGTGGTTCTTTGTTTAAAGAAAAAGTATTTTCACAATTGTAATGGCTAAAATTAGTATAGAAATAAGTGCCTAATGTCAGTTTTCAAAGAGACACGATTACAAAGATTGAAAAATTTTTAAAAAATGGCAAACGTTTGATGGCGCTGGTGGTTATTTGTTTAAATGAAAAAGTATTTTCACTATTGTAATGGCTAAAATTTGTATTGAAATAAGTTCCTAATGTCAGTTTTCAAAGAGACACGATTACAAAGATTGAAAAAATTTAAAAAATGGCAAACGTTTGATGGCGCTGGTGGTTATTTGTTTAATTGAAAAAGTATTTTCACTATTGTAATGGCGAAAATTAGTATAGAAATAAGTGCCTAATGTCAGTTTTCAAAGAGACACGATTACAAAGATTGAAAAAATTTAAAAAAATGGCAAACGTTTGATGGCGCTGGTGGTTATTTGTTTAATTGAAAAAGTATTTTCACAATTGTAATGGCTAAAATTAGTATAGAAATAAGTGCCTAATGTCAGTTTTCAAAGAGACACGATTACAAAGATTGAAAAAATTTAAAAAAATGGCAAACGTTTGATGGCGCTGGTGGTTATTTGTTTAATTGAAAAAGTATTTTCACAATTGTAATGGCTAAAATTAGTATAGAAATAAGTGCCTAATGTCAGTTTTCAAAGAGACACGATTACAAAGCTTGAAAAAATGTTAAAAAACGGCAAACGCTTGATGGCGCTGGTGGTTATTTGTTTAAATGAAAAAGTATTTTCACTACTGTAATTGCTAAAATTAGTATTGAAATAAGTGCCTAATGTCAGTTTTCAAAGAGACACGATTACAAAGATTGAAAAAATTTAAAAAAATGGCAAACGTTTGATGGCGCTGGTGGTTATTTGTTTAATTGAAAAAGTATTTTCACAATTGTAATGGCTGAAATTTGTATTGAAATAAGTTCCTAATGTCAGTTTTCAAAGAGATACGATTACAAAGCTTGAAAAAACGTTAAAAAACGGCAAACGTTTGATGAAGCTGGTGGTTATTTGTTTAAATGAAAAAGTATTTTCACTATTGTAATTGCTAAAATTAGTATTGAAATAAGCTCCTGATATCAGTTTTTCAAAGAGACACGATTGCAAAGCTTGAAAAAATGTTAAAAAACGGCAAACGTTTGATGGCACTGGTGGTTATTTGTTTAAATGAAAAAGTATTTTCACTATTGTAATTGCTAAAATTAGTATTGAAATAAGTGCCTGATATCAGTTTTTGAAAGAAACACGAATACAAAGCTTGAAAAAATGTTAAAAAACGGCAAACGTTTGATGGCGCTAGTGGTTATTTGTTTAAATGAAAAAGTATTTTCACTATTGTAATGGCTAAAATTAGTGTTGAAATAAGTGCCTAATGTCAGTTTTCAAAGAGACACGATTACAAAGCTTGAAAAATTTTTAAAAAATGGCAAACGTTTGATGGCGCTGGTGGTTATTTGTTTAAATGAAAAAGTATTTTCACTATTGTAATGGCTAAAATTTGTATTGAAATAAGTTCCTAATGTCAGTTTTCAAAGAGACACGATTACATAGCTTGAAAAAATGTTAAAAAACGGCAAACGTTTGATGGCGCTGGTGGTTATTTGTTTAAATCTAAAAGTATTTTCACTATTGTAATGGCTAAAATTAGTATTGAAATAAGTGCCTGATATCAGTTTTTGAAAGAAACACGAATACAAAGCTTGAAAAAATGTTAAAAAACGGCAAACGTTTGATGGCACTGGTGATTATTTGTTTAAATGAAAAAGTATTTTCACTATTGTAATTGCTAAAATTAGTATTGAAATAAGTGCCTGATATCAGTTTTTGAAAGAAACACGAATACAAAGCTTGAAAAAATGTTAAAAAACGGCAAACGTTTGATGACGCTGGTGGTTATTTGTTTAAATGAAAAAGTATTTTCACTATTGTAATGGCTAAAATTTGTATTGAAATAAGTTCCTAATGTCAGTTTTCAAAGAGACACGATTACATAGCTTGAAAAAATGTTAAAAAACGGCAAACGTTTGATGGCGCTGGTGGTTATTTGTTTAAATGAAAAAGTATTTTCACTATTGTAATGGCTAAAATTAGTATTGAAATAAGTGCCTAATGTCCGTTTTCAAAGAGACACGATTACAAAGATTGAAAAAATTTAAAAAAATGGCAAACGTTTGATGGCGCTGGTGGTTATTTGTTTAATTGAAAAAGTATTTTCACAATTGTAATGGCTAAAATTAGTATAGAAATAAGTGCCTAATGTCAATTTTCAAAGAGACACGATTACAAAGCTTGAAAAAATGTTAAAAAACGGCAAACGCTTGATGGCGCTGGTGGTTATTTGTTTAAATGAAAAAGTATTTTCACTACTGTAATTGCTAAAATTAGTATTGAAATAAGTGCCTAATGTCAGTTTTTCAAAGAGACACGATTACAAAGCTTGAAAAAGTGTTAAAAAATGGCAAACGCTTGATGGCGCTAGTGGCTATTTGTTCAAATGAAAAAGTAGTTTCACTATTGTAATTGCTAAAATTAGGATAGAAATAAGTGCCTGATATCAGTTTTTGAAAGAGACATGATTATAAAGCTTGAAAAAATGTTAAAAAAAAGAAAACACTTGATGGCGCTGGTGGTTTTGTTTAACTTAAAAAGTAGTTGCACTATTGTAATTGCTAAAATTAGTAGAGAAATAACTGTCTGATATCAGTTTTTGAAAGAAACACGATTACAAAGCTTGAAAAAATGTTAAAGAACGCCAAACGTTTGATGGCGCTGGCGGTTATTTGTTTAAATGAAAAAGTATTTTCACTATTGTAATGGCTAAAATTAGTATTGAAATAAGTGCCTAATGTCAGTTTTCAAAGAGACGCGATTACAAAGCTTGAAAAAATGTTAAAAAACGGCAAACATTTGATGGCGCTGGTGGTTATTTGTTTAAATGAAAAAGTATTTTCACTATTGTAATGGCTAAATATAGTATTGAAATAAGTGCCTAATGTCAGTTTTCAAAGAGACACGATTACAAAGCTTGAAAAAATGTTAAAAAACGGCAAACTTTTGATGGCGCTGCTGATTATTTGTTTAAATGAAAAAGTATTTTCAGTATTGTAATGGCTAAAATTAGTATTGAAATAAGTGCCTAATGTCAGTTTTCAAAGAGACACGATTACAAAGCTTGAAAAAATGTTAAAAAAGGCAAACTTTTGATGGCGCTGCTGATTATTTGTTTAAATGAAAAAGTATTTTCAGTATTGTAATGGCTAAAATTAGTATTGAAATAAGTGCCTAATGTCAGTTTTCAAAGAGACGCGATTACAAAGCTTGAAAAAATGTTAAAAAACGGCAAACATTTGATGGCGCTGGTGGTTATTTGTTTAAATGAAAAAGTATTTTCAGTATTGTAATGGCTAAAATTAGTATTGAAATAAGTGCCTAATGTCAGTTTTCAAAGAGACACGATTACAAAGCTTGAAAAAATGTTAAAAAAGGCAAACTTTTGATGGCGCTGCTGATTATTTGTTTAAATGAAAAAGTATTTTCAGTATTGTAATGGCTAAAATTAGTATTGAAATAAGTTCCTAATGTCAGTTTTCAAAGAGACACGATTACAAAGCTTGAAAAAATGTTAAAAAACGGCAAACTTTTGATGGCGCTGCTGATTATTTGTTTAAATGAAAAAGTATTTTCAGTATTGTAATGGCTAAAATTAGTATTGAAATAAGTGCCTAATGTCAGTTTTCAAAGAGACACGATTACAAAGCTTGAAAAAATGTTAAAAAAGGCAAACTTTTGATGGCGCTGCTGATTATTTGTTTAAATGAAAAAGTATTTTCAGTATTGTAATGGCTAAAATTAGTATTGAAATAAGTGCCTAATGTCAGTTTTCAAAGAGACGCGATTACAAAGCTTGAAAAAATGTTAAAAAACGGCAAACATTTGATGGCGCTGGTGGTTATTTGTTTAAATGAAAAAGTATTTTCAGTATTGTAATGGCTAAAATTAGTATTGAAATAAGTGCCTAATGTCAGTTTTCAAAGAGACGCGATTACAAAGCTTGAAAAAATGTTAAAAAACGGCAAACATTTGATGGCGCTGGTGGTTATTTGTTTAAATGAAAAAGTATTTTCAGTATTGTAATGGCTAAAATTAGTATTGAAATAAGTGCCTAATGTCAGTTTTCAAAGAGACGCGATTACAAAGCTTGAAAAAATGTTAAAAAACGGCAAAAATTTGATGGCGCTGGTGGTTATTTGTTTAAATGAAAAAGTATTTTCAGTATTGTAATGGCTAAAATTAGTATTGAAATAAGTGCCTAATGTCAGTTTTCAAAGAGACACGATTACAAAGCTTGAAAAAATGTTAAAAAACGGCAAACTTTTGATGGCGCTGCTGATTATTTGTTTAAATGAAAAAGTATTTTCAGTATTGTAATGGCTAAAATTAGTATTGAAATAAGTGCCTAATGTCAGTTTTCAAAGAGACGCGATTACAAAGCTTGAAAAAATGTTAAAAAACGGCAAACATTTGATGGCGCTGGTGGTTATTTGTTTAAATGAAAAAGTATTTTCAGTATTGTAATGGCTAAAATTAGTATTGAAATAAGTGCCTAATGTCAGTTTTCAAAGAGACGCGATTACAAAGCTTGAAAAAATGTTAAAAAACGGCAAACATTTGATGGCGCTGGTGGTTATTTGTTTAAATGAAAAAGTATTTTCAGTATTGTAATGGCTAAAATTAGTATTGAAATAAGTGCCTAATGTCAGTTTTCAAAGAGACGCGATTACAAAGCTTGAAAAAATGTTAAAAAACGGCAAACATTTGATGGCGCTGGTGGTTATTTGTTTAAATGAAAAAGTATTTTCAGTATTGTAATGGCTAAAATTAGTATTGAAATAAGTGCCTAATGTCAGTTTTCAAAGAGACACGATTACAAAGCTTGAAAAAATGTTAAAAAACGGCAAACTTTTGATGGCGCTGCTGATTATTTGTTTAAATGAAAAAGTATTTTCAGTATTGTAATGGCTAAAATTAGTATTGAAATAAGTGCCTAATGTCAGTTTTCAAAGAGACGCGATTACAAAGCTTGAAAAAATGTTAAAAAACGGCAAACATTTGATGGCGCTGGTGGTTATTTGTTTAAATGAAAAAGTATTTTCACTATTGTAATGGCTAAAATTAGTATTGAAATAAGTGCCTAATGTCAGTTTTCAAAGAGACGCGATTACAAAGCTTGAAAAAATGTTAAAAAACGGCAAACATTTGATGGCGCTGGTGGTTATTTGTTTAAATGAAAAAGTATTTTCACTATTGTAATGGCTAAAATTAGTATTGAAATAAGTGCCTAATGTCAGTTTTCAAAGAGACGCGATTACAAAGCTTGAAAAAATGTTAAAAAACGGCAAACGTTTGATGGCACTGGTGGTTATTTGTTTAAATGAAAAAGTATTTTCACTATTGTAATTGCTAAAATTAGTATTGAAATAAGTGCCTGATATCAGTTTTTAAAGAGACACGATTACAAAGCTTGAAAAAATGTTAAAAAACGGCAAACGCTTGATGGCGCTGGTGGCTGTTTATTTAAATGAAAAGGTATTGTCACTATTGTAATGGCTAAAATTAGTATTGAAATAAGTGCCTAATGTCAGTTTTCAAAGAGACACGATTACAAAGATTGAAAAATTTTAAAAAATGGCAAACGTTTGATGGCGCTGGTGGTTATTTGTTTAAATGAAAAAGTATTTTCACTATTGTAATTGCTAAAATTAGTATTGAAATAAGTGCCTGATATCAGTTTTTAAAGAGACACGATTACAAAGCTTGAAAAAATGTTAAAAAACGGCAAACATTTGATGGCGCTGGTGGTTATTTGTTTAAATGAAAAAGTATTTTCACTATTGTGATGGCTAAAATTAGTATTGAAATAAGTGCCTAATGTCAGTTTTTCAAAGAGACACGATTACAAAGCTTGAAAAAATGTTAAAAAAGGCAAACTTTGATGGCGCTGCTGATTATTTGTTTAAATGAAAAAGTATTTTCAGTATTGTAATGGCTAAAATTAGTATTGAAATAAGTGCCTAATGTCAGTTTTCAAAGAGACGCGATTACAAAGCTTGAAAAAACGTTAAAAAACGGCAAACATTTGATGGCGCTGGTGGTTATTTGTTTAAATGAAAAAGTATTTTCACTATTGTAATGGCTAAAATTAGTATTGAAATAAGTTCCTAATGTCAGTTTTCAAAGAGACACGATTACAAAGCTTGAAAAAATGTTAAAAAACGGCAAACTTTTGATGGCGCTGCTGATTATTTGTTTAAATGAAAAAGTATTTTCAGTATTGTAATGGCTAAAATTAGTATTGAAATAAGTGCCTAATGTCAGTTTTCAAAGAGACGCGATTACAAAGCTTGAAAAAATGTTAAAAAACGGCAAACATTTGATGGCGCTGGTGGTTATTTGTTTAAATGAAAAAGTATTTTCACTATTGTAATTGCTAAAATTAGTATTGAAATAAGTGCCTGATATCAGTTTTTTAAAGAGACACGATTACAAAGCTTGAAAAAAATGTTAAAAAACGGCAAACGCTTGATGGCGCTGGTGGCTATTTATTTAAATGAAAAGGTATTGTCACTACTGTAATGGCTAAAATTAGTATTGAAATAAGTGCCTAATGTCAGTTTTCAAAGAGACACGATTACAAAGATTGAAAAATTTTTAAAAAATGGCAAACGTTTGATGGCGATGGTGGTTATTTGTTTAAATGAAAAAGTATTTTCACTATTGTGATGGCTATAATTAGTATTGAAATAAGTGCCTAATGTCAGTTTTAGAAGAGACACGATTACGAAGCTTGAAAAATGTTAAAAAACGGCAAACGTTTGATGGCGCTGGTGGTTCTTTGTTTAAAGAAAAAGTATTTTCACAATTGTAATGGCTAAAATTAGTATAGAAATAAGTGCCTAATGTCAGTTTTCAAAGAGACACGATTACAAAGCTTGAAAAAATGTTAAAAAACGGCAAACGTTTGATGAAGCTGGTGGTTATTTGTTTAAATGAAAAAGTATTTTCACTATTGTAATTGCTAAAATTAGTATTGAAATAAGCTCCTGATATCAGTTCTTCAAAGAGACACGATTGCAAAGCTTGAAAAAATGTTAAAAAACGGCAAACATTTGATGGCGCTGGTGGTTATTTGTTTAAATGAAAAAGTATTTTCACTATTGTAATTGCTAAAATTAGTATTGAAATAAGTGCCTAATGTCAGTTTTCAAAGAGATACGATTACAAAGCTTGAAAAAACGTTAAAAAACGGCAAACGTTTGATGAAGCTGGTGGTTATTTGTTTAAATGAAAAAGTATTTTCACTATTGTAATTGCTAAAATTAGTATTGAAATAAGCTCCTGATATCAGTTTTTCAAAGAGACACGATTGCAAAGCTTGAAAAAATGTTAAAAAACGGCA